>MJUT01044975.1:574413-600651 GCA_002080005.1 Gigantidas platifrons | reverse complement strand
GAGTGTTCAATATGCTGCGTCCATGTCTCTGTGCTGGCCATGGGAGAGTGTTCAATATGCTGTGTCCATGGCTCTGTGCTGGCCATGGGAGAGTGTTCAATATGCTGCGTCCATGTCTCTGTGCTGGCCATGGGACAGTGTTCAATATACTGCGTCCATGGCTCCGTGCTGGCCATGGGAGAGTGTTCAATATGCTGCGTCCATGGCTCTGTGCTGGCCATGGGAGAGTGTTCAATATCGTTTTTCAATTTTCACTGATTAAACTCTAGCGGATTTGACTCGTGCATTATCCTCCTGAAATATTCCCCGGCAATAACAGGCTGTCATCTACATACTAGTATGTTTTAGTGTTTATATTTCCCTCATATGAACCAGTATGCCTACGCCATAATAGAAAATGCATCCCCAGAACATCACTGATGAGTTTCTCAGTCATCAGAGAACCAGACAATCGGGACGCGTTCTCTCGGTGATCGGCATTCTTACAATTGCAATATAAAATTTATACTTGTGTTAAATTATATATTCCCAGGAAGTACGTGTTCACCACATTGGTACTATTACAAACAAGAGGATAGCTGTTATTTCATATCTGATTTTCAGATACCTTGGCTAGATTCATTGGTATGTATTATAAATCTGAACAGAATGGAATTACCTATGTATAAACTTTGCAAATTTTGTTGTTTCCTCCAATGAAATACCACAAAATAGCAATATGCAAATCTAAGTGGAACCATTTGGCGGTAAATGTGTCATTATACTATCTCACAAGTACTTCTATATCATATTCGATCTTATTGATTTTTTGTTCGTGCGACTGACAAGTATATATTAGGTATATTCATGACCAGAGCAAATTACATTGAGCGCCCCTGGTGAATGGTATTCGAAAACCGCGTCGTGAGCAATAAATAGAACATAACGGGTGCCACACGTGGAGCAGGAACAGTATACCCTTCTAGAGCACATGAGTTCACCCCCGTTATTAGTGGGGTTCGTGTTTCTCGATCCTTAGTTTTCGGTGTGCTGCTTTGTAGATAATTGTTTGTCCTTTTAGATCACATGACTCAAAGGGTCATATGAGATATTGCCATGATTTGCTGTCCGTCGTCGTCTGTCGCCGTCATCCGTAAATTTACATTTTAATCTTCTCTTTTGAAACCACTTGGCCAATTTGAACCAAACTTGGTATGAATGTTTATAGAATGGTCCCAATAGTACACAGAAGAAACAAGAAGCACAAAGTTGTCAAATAGGGTGTGGTCATTGATATGAGTATAACTTATTTATTGTTGATTTGTTTTAATGAGGATTTTGTTCATGAGTTTCTGACGACAATCTCTTTCAGAACATGCATAAGGTTATAATGTAACTTTTACCGCTTTTGACATAAAAGGGATCAAAAGAGAGTGTTAAAAAATTGAATCATTTTAATTTTCATCCAATGTTAATGCAGCTTTTTTCAAAGTGTTTATCTTTATAAGTTACTGATGGGCCAAAAAAATGCTTGCGATTTTATTTTGAAAAGTGATCTAAAAGGGGCTAAAATTCCGAAATTTGCATATTTGAAAGGTATATAGTATTTTCATTTTTCATCCAATTTTGATGTTTTATTTTGTTTAATGGATTGTGTTAAGAGCTTTCAGTAGTAGGTAAACGGATTTCCTCTGTGTTTTACCGTTTCCGAGACAAACTTGACCGAAAGAGACCGAAAAGTGCCTATTTCCTAAATTTGAGTTTTTGTTTTTCATCCGATTTAATGCAGTTTCTTGGCGAGTTGTTCATCTTAATGTGTTATTAGTGGGCCTTTGAAAATACTATTTTATTTCGAAAAGGGGCCCCAATTTCGAAATTTTGCACATTTGAAAGGTGTATATAATTTTCATTTTTCATACTTTACTTTAAAGGTATTTTATTGTTCAAAAAGACAAAAGGATAAGACACAAGTTAAACAACTTAAACAGTCTTTTCCCATTTTTCATACAATTTTGATGTGTTTATTTTAGTTGAATGGATTGTGTTCAGACCTTTCGGTAGTATATCGTCGGATGTCCTCCCTCTTTTATGTTTTTGAGATAAACTATAAAAAGTGCCAATTTGCAACATTTGGAAGTTTTTATTTTACATCCAATTTTAAAACCGCTTTTGTGATGGGCCACAACAAATTCCTGTTTGAAGTGTTCCAACATATTTGTTTTAACTTTTACTGATCCAGAGTAAGAGAGGACAAAAAGGAAACAACGCCCATAATTTAAATTGAAGTCCTACTGTAATGGGTTACAATTGAACATCGGATCCTATGTAAAAATGAATATACCTTTTTCTTAAAATGTAGACTTCATTTAACATTGAGCACAAGCTTGCATATGAATAATGAGGTGATCCTCTAGTTTTGGACATAGTATTGTCTGTCCTTCGATTTATTTTATGTGTATGTATTGTAGAACGTTGTTTGTCCTTTTTCTTTTTGCCAGTTTGTTGTCTGTCCTTCTTCCATTTACGGATTCCGATTACCCCTTTGGTACCTTCACTCTTTTCTTAGATGTCTTCATTATTCAAATCAAATCAAATCAAATACTTTATTGCCATTATACAGTTACTGCATGTGACAAAAATAAACAGAATACAAACAATACATACATGGTAATAAAGACAAAATAATTTTCAAATAAACATTTCAAGAGTCCCCTGTCCTCAGTTCTGTAGACTGTTTTAAAAAGGAACCAAGCTTATTTACCTGAGTAGTTGTTTTAGGATTGAGGATATAAGTCACTTTATCACAATCTGATAAACAATTAAAATTTTCATTGTCATTATTACTACAATCAATAAATCACTTATATACTGCAAAGTGTTGTGATGGTCTTGTTGACCAATGTGTCGATTGCTACAGATAAAATGAAAACAATTGTATAGGGTCGTAATATGTCGCCTCCAACGAGCCTACAAAAACAGCTATGCCACTATTGTTAATTAGGCTCTGCTGAATTTTGTTTTTTTTTGGCTTCCATGAATATTTGATTGATTCGTTGTGTTCAACGTCATTTTCAGCAATATTTCAGCTATATCATGGCGACCAGTTTTAGTGGTGGAACAAGCCGGAGTACCTGGAGAGAACGACCGACCATGGGCAAGCAACTGGTATACTTTATCACTTGCAGCTGCAAGTCGAGTACACCTTTTTTGTAATTTACAAAGCCGGGCGCGAACACATGCCGCATTGGTGATAGGCTTGTACGAGTTGCTAGGTAATCAAACTACCTAATGCATTGAGCCACCCGATTATCAGAAGAGTTTATCAATATAACATACTTCAAAACATATACAAATACATACCAGTCTTAGACTCATTTTTCTGTTGCACAGGCATACTGTTGGGAACAAATGGGTGCATATTTGACCAACATAAATGACCAGAACGAACAATATTTTCTGGAACATCTTATAAATAAGACGATAAACAATGGTAAGTGTTTCATTCATACTTTGTCGAAAACCCTGACTCATCATTGTCACAATGTATATATTTCATTACTTATAAATACACATTCGTCATTGTGACGGTCGAGTCCCGTTAGTGATACTATATGTTCACTAGATGTTCACCATATGCATAATGTTTACTCGATGTTCCACACCAGTAGCGCCTACTTGACTAGAATCAGATATAATTACTTAGTGTTCGGCATCAGAAGTACTTACTAGCTGTTCGCGTGCTTCATAGATATCTTTACTCGATGTTCGGCAATACTATTATTTACTAGATGTTTGGTATGTTTCAGAAATTATTGCGATGTTTTCATTATTGCGAAAAATGCGACTGATGTGAAATCGCAATAATTAAACCTCGCATTTCGGAATCATAAGTATCCATTTGTACTGGAGGACTTCATGCTTCGCAATAATAAAGATCTCAATCTGTGAAAATTTTCGAAGATCGCAATAATAAATGAACGCAATAATTTCCGAATTTACAGTAATATGATCCATTCAACATATATTCGATACAATCTTAAGTTGTTAAGTTGCTTGTGACATGTCAGGTGTTTCAACGGCTACAGTCTGGTTTCTTCCACCCAAAGCACAATCTAATTAAAATTAGCGTGTATTATGCCATTAATTTATCTTTTGTAATGTTAATTAGTGGTATTTAGCATCTAATCATATTCCGTATAGGTCATTTTAGTTAACCGTTCATTCACGGTTGGTTGGGTACTGGCGAAGCTTCCCTGCACGCTTTGTTCCACGCAAAAATAGTCCAATAGGGTGTGGAAAACGGGTCCCAAATTCAATTGTGTTCTAGCTTATTTTTCCACTGTTGTATATAAAAGATTTGGTGTAAAGAGCACTACTGGTTTCGAATACATGTAAGCAAGCCTTTTTTTTTTTACTTTTGTAGACATATGGATTGGTGTGAGGTGGATTAGTCCCTCGTTTATGTGGATGTCTAACTTTAACATTGATCCACAAGCCTTGCCATATACCAACTGGCGGGCACATCAACCTGGTTCTGACACTGGTGTTGTATGTTTAAGGGGACAATTTACTTTTACTTGGGACAACGTTCCTGAAACCGCTGAGAAAAGATATTTTGTTTGTAAAAAGGTTGGTATATTAGTGTTGGGAAAAATAATTTATCAATTGCAATTTTTTTTTGGCTCTTCATTGTACTCGTGCATAGCTTAGCATCACTGTACATAGTGAAATTAATCATGTGTATACATATATACCGTCGTGATTGGTTGATACAATAAAAAAAACTACTTATATTTCTTTTTCCTATTTTAAATAAAATAGCATAATCTAAGTAACCAATCAGAATCTATCTATCTTATTTGTGTCTATATCGCTAATTTCACCCCAAAAAATGTTTTGAGACTCAAATGCATTTTGTCAAACCAGATTGCTTCGGTGTAATCTAATACACAGCGGAGATAATGAGTTTTCAATTGGACTACTACAAGCTAAGGTTGCACTTTTAAAGAGATATTGTGTAATTGATCAGCAAATGATATGTTGTAATATAATATAAATGAATGATATGTTTAAACTTGATGCATTATGGGGTCTAAACAATAGATAACTTTCAATGGTCTATTATGATCAGTTCATGTCAATTTGAACATTCCTCACTAGTAAGTTGATGAAACTAACCTTCTTATTTATTAAAAAAAACATCATGAAAATCTGTACAAGTTGCTTCATTTTGATGTAATTTTAACATTACCATTTCATTAGAATCCATGATCTTCCGGTGGTGGGGCTTTGCCCCTGGACGTTTGCCTGATATGTAATATGCTAATCAACTTCTTATTGACAACCCTACATAACAGTATTATTTATTGATTTCTCAAAATTTCATTACAGGTAGTTAATTTTTATTTGGGGTGGCCTGGCATCTCTATCAGTTAGGTTGACTCTATTGTTTATTTTGATTTGATCATCAATTGTAACTTATACTCATGATATAACATAAATATCTTCATAAGAAATGTTCTTTATTTGTTCAGTGGATTGTATGTAATTAAATGTAACAAGTTCATCTAATGAATCCTTCGTTTGTGTGATAGCCACACACTGTAAATATGGGAGGAGTTCTATTTGTAAAAGTGTATACATTAGCTTAATTTCATTAGGTCTTTTTATCGGTATGTCCTTGGCGCATGAAGTCTAATTTATGGTTCACCCTGGTAGCTTTCTTGATCTGATAAAGTTAAATTCCCATATAATTGCCTCAAGACTAGATTGTTGTCAACTTTAACGTGTTGACTTGTCCGGCCTATAACATTAAATTGATGACCTCTGATTAGGGGCATGCTGAAATTTGCTGTTGTCTATTTGTTGAATGGTCTCACTTTACATGACATGAAGTATGTAACATCTGTAGCTTCCAATATTACATTCGGAAGTCATTTATCGAATGGTGTCCTATGTTGAAAAATAGGTCAGTCCTTTGTCAGTAATTATAATTAGACAATATAGGTATGGTGTCATTTTATATGAGATTTATTTGGATGAAGCTAAGAAACAGGGGTACTGCGAGGCTCTGTTAACTAAGAACTTAATGCTTAAAAAACATATAATACGAATACGCGCTTAAAGAAAGCAGAATTGCCTTACCCCTATCGTTAACTAAATACCAAATAGTTACCTTATTTTTTTTCAGCCAGCGGTATCCTGCTGATATCAGTTAGACGGACAACATGGTGACAGGTTGCTATTTCAAGGGTTAGCTGGATAAAATTATAAATACTGGACAAAATGACATATTTTATATATCTTAAAACCATGACTGTTCCATCTTAATAGTTATTATGGTTCCTAATTAAACTTGGTAAATGTCTGTGCTTGATTTATATTTTTATTATCTCTACAAAATTGTTGAATAATAGCTTACTAGTATTAAGTTAACACGAATAATCTAGTCGTTATATTACGCTTTGCTACATAAACGCCTGAACGACTTTCTCGATAAAACGCGTCAACCGGAAGTTTCAAATTAGCTATGCATTCTGGGTATAAACTGCTGGTGAATTTTGGCGCTAAAAGAAGGAGGAGCTTAGGAAATGTTTGTAAACATAGGTCAGTGGATGTGATGGCAGTCAGCTATTTTTCTTTTAATGTAAAGTCATATTTTGATTCAATCTCACTAAATGCTGTGTCGATTTCCATTTCTTGATGCTTAAACATTACCGGAAATTGCGCATACTCGGCAAATAATCATCGCTGATTGGTTCTCTCTGTCAGAGAGCAGCTGACGAGTTTTTATCACAAGGAGAGTTCAAGCCCTCGAGTAGCGATAGTGGATAGAGGGCGGTGAATTATTCGAGTTAATATTCAGTTTGATTTATTAACAAACCAAAGAATGTTGGCAATGTTTCGGAGACATTTTTTGTTCGTATTATGCATCCCAACACACTAATTAATTTTTTAAAGACATTTACAATTATTTAACGCATATAAATGACTTGCTACATACATTTTGTACATGTATCACATAGTCAAAATACATGTAAGAACAGTTTGAAGATACCAAATGGGTAATCAGATTCCTTATATCGAAGGACAGACAACACAATGACCAAAAGAAAAAGAACAAACAACGATCCACGAAACTTGACACACAAAACTAAAGATCGAGTAACACGAACCGCACTAAAAACAGGGGGAAGAAGTCAGATGCGCCCACCGTGTTAATCTAGAATATTTTCGCTTATATAATATACTAAGTCATGTTTACAAATACTTAAGCTGAAATCAAACACCACTGGTAAACAAACATACAAATACATATAACATGATGTCTATTATATACGTGGTACAGAGGTTTACATGGTTACCCAGGACCCTTCCCACACAATAAGTGTATCAAACTGAAATAAAGTCGGTTTATCAAGTGATATTTGGATGGTGGCGAGACTTCAGACGGGGAAGAGGGACATTGATTGTATGTACTCGACCATATCTTTAGATTACACATCCGATTCACACCACGTCCTGAGTAGCTAGTGGCACAGTAACTCGGAAGTCCAGTCTTGACCGTAGCTATCATAGCTTTTGATAATATGGAAATAGGTTTTGCTGAGCATTTGGCAGACCCAGCATTTTAATGCTGTTTGCAATGACACTTGTGAGAAGAGTATCAAAGGAGTGAGCAGAATCTGTAAATCGAAGGGCAGACATCATACAAAGAAAAGGGACAAAAGGACAAACAGTCTAGGAATGACGTTATATCCAGTTGTTCATTTTTGGTTGAAATTCCAAAACAGCCCTATGATTGTCCAGGATTTCCTCTCTCGTAAGTGTCATTGAGGTATATGTAGGGTTTCTATAATAAGTGAATTATCAATGCCTAATTATTTTATCAAGCAGTCTATGTAATGTGGTATACAAACAAAAAAGATATAACTAGAGGATTTGTTGGCCTGACCCATATTTCTCATGGAGGTGAAGCAATTAATACTAGCCCTTGTTGCTAAGACTTATTCTTTTATTGTTTTTAATGTTCGTCTAAACCCTTTTATCAGCATGTTGTAAATTGCAAATGTTAGACATGTCTCAGTTATCATGAAAGTTGTTTTTAATAGATCTATTAGATGTTATGTTATTTATTTGAATTTAAAAGCATCAACCCCTACATGAAGCTATATGGTGTATGGTGAACTAGGACGATATACTATATATATTGATATTAAAATCAGAACCGTATCTTATTGGGAAAGACTTATAGTTGGTAATCAAACAAAGTATTCTTATATATTGTATTGACTATGTCGTCAATTGAATGAAAAGCATAATATGCAGTTTAGTTGGATATTTTTTTGTAAAACAAATATTTAAAGAGTGCGGCTTCTCAAATATATGGGAAACCGAACATTTTAACAATATGGAATATTTGAAATATGTAATTAATTAGCGATTAGAGGATCAGTTTCTTCAAAATTGGAATTCGTTAGTACAAAACTCACCTAAAGCTGTAAATTATAAAACTTTTTAAAACAAAATTTAAATATGAAGAATATTTAAAACATTTTAAAAATAAAAGAGGGCATTTTGCTTTGCAGATTTAGAACAACAAATAAAAAAACTTCCCATCGAGACAGGGCGAAGGCAGAACATACCAAGAGAAAATCGTAAATGTAAATTTTGTATTAGATCCCAAATTGGAGATGAATACCATTGTATTTTTGAATTTCATTATGTAAGCAATCGCTGTTAAATTATTTCATATATAGACATAATATTATTAAATTTTCTGAACTTATGTGAAGTAAAAGAAAACCAATATTGAAGAAACTCTTTGATATTTCATAAGTGCTATTAATACCGGTGTTTGTCCTCCAGGCTCTTATTTCTTTGTAATCTCTCTCCTAATTTGTATATATGTTGTAAATAGTTGTTGTTATTTTGATTTTATTGTTATATCTCTGTACCATTGTTATACATTGGCTTTATGAGAATAAAGATATATATATATATATCAACGACATACAATGTTACACAGCCATATGAATGCACAATACATACAACAATTATTAGTGACTACACAACAGTATGGGTACACAATGCACACTTTTTTTTACATAACAGCATGGATACACAATACCACGTGACACTCTATTACACAATACTATCCATGCACAATATCACGTAACATGTTATTTAAAAAAAGCAAACGGAATGATGCAGTATACCACGTGACACGATATTACACAACAGTATTGATACACAATTCCACCTCACATGTTATTAAACAACCGTCATGATGCAATATACCACGTGACACGATATTACACAACAGTATGGAAACAAAATACCATGTGACACGTTATTCCATCAATGGAGCAAATTTCACCCCAATAATTAACACATGTCTAGTAGTAGTAAGAGAAAGTACAATACTCAGAAATTAAGCTAAGAACAGCATAATCCAGCACAGTACTACATTATGGAAACATTAATCAAATTTAAAAACAGACAGAAATGATGCCATCATGTACAGTAATTTGGTACTGTTGTCCACATATCACTTATGTTAGCTGACTGCTACAAAAGTTACGACTGGCTGAAAAAATACATTCATAAGGTTAACGATACCGGTCAGGTAATACTGCTTTTTTAAACACTTTTGTTTCCGTGTCATATGTTAATTATTATGTTCTTTGATACTTATTAAAGACAAAATAGGTACAATAAGTTAAAGCCTTTAATCTCACTTTCATGTATATTGATGTTCGATTAATGAAAAAATAAAGAAAATAAAAAACCGGCTGCTTTTGTCTCATTACATGATATTTACCTGAGCACCTGAGTTAACCCCGGTATCTAGTGAGGTTCGTGTTACTCGATCTTTAGTTTTATGTATATGCTATGTAGATCGTTGTTTGTCCTTTTGTACTTTTTCTTTTGGCTATTGTGTTGTCTGTTCTTCTTTGATGTACGGATTCTGATTACCCCTTTGGTATCTTTTGGCCATTGTGTTGTCTGTTCTTCTTTGATGTACGGATTCTGATTACCCGTTCGGTATCTTTTGGCTATTGTGTTGTCTGTTCTTCTTTGATGTACGGATTCTGATTACCCCTTCGGTATCTTCAAACTCTTCCTACCCCACATTTGACAAAAGCATAAACTCTTACAAAAGAGACCACGTTAACTTCTCCATTGCAAAGTTTCTATACCTTGATAGTAATATTAGCTACTGGTAACTTGTGTCGCCCCAAGGCAATGGATTAGAATTTCAGAAATGTCGACCCTGATTGACATGGTATATCCAACGGCGTTATATAAAGAAACCCGTGTGCAAATGCTTCGAATGTATGCAAATTATATAGTATGGCGCATATGGACAAGAAATAAAATTACCAACATCTTTTCATCATAGAACTTAATTTCAAGTTAAAATGTCATTGAAACAATACGATTCAAGCTGTATGCGCTAAATTAAGTTTGTTTTTTTTAACAAACTTCACTGTAACAAATTAAAAGTTACCGCTATCATTTATTGACGTTTATGTACTTATTTCGTAAAATAAAGCTGTTGAGAAATTTTGGAGAGATAATTTCGCGCGGAAATTACATAATCCAACTTCCGATTTGAGGATCATCGATTGTTTACACTACAGATTGAGAGTTACCTTTATTGGTAATTATTCTTAAGGGGTCAAATATATACTTCAATAAAAATACAAGATATAAATATACAGATGTAACATCACAAAAAGACAAATATTTAATGGCTGACAAAACATTATAAATACACAGAAAACAGAAGTTTGAGCAACACAAACACCACTAAAACAAGAAATTAACACATGTGTCCCGTGCATGTTTGAAGTTCCTGTTACTCTATGACCACCTCATGGCCGTAGGAGCTGGGAGTTAATTGACCTCCCTACTTTTTAATCTGGGGAGGGAGGTGGAAAACCTTTTTAGTCAGATTAATCAGATATTAAAGCAGATATTGTCCAGTCAACCAAGGATATAAGGACAAGGGTGTGCTTTGCAAGCAAAGTGCCTTATTTTGCTGGACAACGAATGCGGAATAAATATATACAAATGGCCTTGTGTACTTTCTAGAATTTAAATGACGGTTAACGTCATTGGCTATCTTGCATTGAGCTAATATCATGCATATGACAACTTCAATGTTACGAAGATTAGATATACTATTCATATAGCTCGGTTTTCTTTCAATAACGCATATCACTCAGTTATATCTGAGTGTTGCCATTTTACATGCATAAAACATTTGGAAGACCACATCGTTTCACTTAAAGGCAACGTTTGGACCCAATAAAGTACATTTAGTTTAATCCTGCCACTTTTTATTGAAATGTCTGAATTGCGGTGATGTATTTGTATGTTAAGTGTATCGATTGTTCCTCTGATTCTACCATTGCTCAATTAAATTTTGCAACTGCTCTGATCGAGTGATATGTTTGGCTTTTCATTTTATTATTAAAGTGGTCAGCTATTGGGCACGGATAATGGACATCATTACACTCTATGTTCATTAGAGTTTCGGATTCTTTCACAATTTTAAGCACTATTATCATAGTTGCAATTGACTTCAGCTGTAAGATGACATTAATAATAACTAAGATTTGATGGGGTTATTATCAATTTCTTGACGACAGTAAATCATTTATGTATTCTATGTATACCAAGAAAGACTTTATTAGATATATGTTGGCCATTGTATTGTCTATGTTTAATGCACATAGAATAAAGGACATGTCGTTGTCGATACTGTCTTTATCAGGACCGTTATCTGGCGAACCCGATAGGTTGAGCCAGATGATGGTCCTGATAAAGAGAGTATCGAAAACAAATAGCCCTTTATTTTGTTTATCGGTAATTTACAAAAATCATTAAAACGTTGGAAAAAAGATTGTTTTTTGTAGCTACAGAAAAGATTTCCGATCTAAACTATTTTTTATTTCCATGCAAAAACTATTCTTTTTGGGGATTACTCCTTTTAGCGTATTTTGGTTTGTGAAGCGTCATTCATTCACACTGCGCGCGCTTCATTTTTAGTTAAACTATAAATGTGACAGGGCATAATTTTCACCGTTCCTGAAATTGTGCATATTTTGTGGATAACCCACATAATTTGAAGATTGATTCATTTAAAATTGCAGTAAGTGAACATATATTATTATATTTTAAGAATTCAAACATTTTTTGTTTGTGTACACATGTTAATGTGCGGCACACGTTGTGTATGTTCTGTGTCATACTCATGCCAGTTATGGTGTACTTTCGTTTTCGACAGGTAAACATTTCACATACTTCCACCGGATATGTGTATTCATTCCCATTTTAAGATAAAATCATCATCACATGCCGTGAGAAACATAATACCATCAAATAATGGTCTAGGCGTAGAAAAAATTGTCATTTCCTGGTTACTGGTATAGTACTTTGTTTAAGTTGAATCTTAGTACTTTTAAGTAGCTGATGAATATGGAAAATAGAACATCAACACACCTAAATTTGCTTAGTTGATCATCTGCAAATAGTTCATGTTGTATGTATTTTTGTAGAGTTTGGCTACTAGTACTGTATGGATCCATTGTTAATTATGTATGGCAAACAATTTCGTCGTGGAAATTTCGCCAAACTTTAGTGTAATTAATAGGGATTTACCGTGGAATCAGAGTGAATTATATTAATTTATTTTCAAATTCAATTGAATATTTTATTGCAAATAACCGCATTTCACAATTTACTTTCCCGAAACAGCGTGACATCATTGTTTTCATTAGCGACGACCGACATTGACCTACCACGATTGCGTCACAGTACATATCCTTCCACGTTGATCAGCGCATGTCAAATGATGAGCTTACCAAATAAATTTCTGATATGGTCTAGTACGTCGACTCTAGCTTTATCTATCGGCACACTTCAAAGGAATGCGGCACAAATTACCGATAATTCAATTTAACTTAAGCCACCTTTGTGAATTAAGATTTTCTATTATTAATCAATTCTTTAAATTATTAGAAGATCATTGTATACGTTAATTTCCTTTTAATGGAACAGTATCATTGAGCACAGTCTTCAGAAGGTTCCTGTTTATGATAATTCACTTCTGATCTTCAGAAGTCTCCGGTTTATGATATGTATCCCTTTGCTTTGATGTGCTTTGTTGTCCTGACTTTGACAGTCCACGCTAATTGAAATTATCAATTGTCTAAAACTTCTTATAAATATTTATTTATATTAATTGAAATATATATTACATAGCGCCACGGATATTGATTTCGTAAATTTTTTAGTTACTTGCCTATTGAAGCATTGTAGGTTTATATTAAGTAAATTCCCTAAGCTACGTACTTATTGCAAAAAAAATAGTTTTATGTTCATTAGAATGTTGTTTTAGTTTTTTGAGTTACGTGTTTATTGCAGCAAAATTTTTATATGTTCATTAGTATGTTTTTTTTTGTTTTCTGAGTTATGTAAAATAGATTTATGTAAAATACTTTTAAGAAGTTTCAGACAATTGCCAATTTCAAATAGGGTGAACAGTAAAAGGCAGATGATACCCCGGGTACTAATAGTCCACCAGCAAAAGTATATATCGAATGGATGATACCCCCGGGTACTAATGGTCCACCAGCAGATGTAGATGATACCCCCGTGTACTAATGGTCCACCAGCAGGTGTAGATGATACCCCTGGGTACTAATAGTCCACCAGCAAATGTATATATCCAGTAGATGTTACCCTCATATACTAATAGTCCCCCAGGGGAGGTATATATCGAGTGGATGATACATATTGTACTAATAGTCCAACAGCAGAGGTATATATCGAGTGGATGATTCCCCGGGCACTAATAGTCCACCAGCATAGGTATATATCGTGTGGATCATTCCCGGGCACCAATATTCCCCCAGCAGAGGTATATATCGAGTGGATGATTCCCCGGGCAATAATAGTCCACCAGCAGAGGTATATATCGAGTGGATGATACCCCTGGGTACTAATAGTTCACCAGTAGAGGTATATATCGAGTGGATGATACCCCCGGGTACTAATAGTCTACCATCAGAGGTATATATCGAGTGGATTATACCCCGGGTAATAATAGTCTGCCAACAGAGGTATATATTAAGTAGATGATACCTTTGGTACTAATAGTCCACCATCAGAAGTATACACGATATATCGATTGGACGATACCCCCGGGTACTAATAGTTTACCAGTAGAGGTACGTATCGAGTTAATGATACCCCAGGGTTCTAATAGTCCGTCAACAGAGGTATATATCGGGTGGATGATACATCTGGTAATAATATTTCACCAGCAGAGGTATATATCGGGTGGATGATACATCTGGTAATAATAGTTCACCAGCAGAGGTATATATCGAGTGGATGATTCCCCGGGCACTAATAATCCACCAGCAGATGTATTTATCGAGTGGATGATACCCCCCGGGTACTATTAGTCCATCAGAAGAGGTATGCTGAGTAGATGATATTCCGGGTACTATTTATCTACCAGTAGAGAGATACATCGATGAAACCCCGGATACTAATAGTCCACTAGCAGAGTAATATATGGAGTGGGTGATACCCCCGGACACTAATGGTTCACCAGCAGAGGTATATATCGACCTAGTAATAATAATAAAGCCATAAATATCCGACCAAGTGCATTTATTGGATTTATTAATTAGCATCGATGTTATATATAGATATACGAGAGTTTTAATGTCCGGTTTAATTTATAGTTTACATCTTATAAGACGGATTCAGTTTTACAACCTGCATTCATCAACTATGGAAAGGCTTTTATGTATACCTATATTTTTATAATAGTTATGGTTAAATGTGATATAAGCCAAAATTACTTCCAAACATGTAGTGCTTATATAAACAAAAAATCGTCTTCAGAGTTCATGGATTCTCATGTCACCACATCCGTGTGCACGTGTTCGCTTGCATGCTCCATCACCTACCAATGTGATGCTTATACATGCAATTCACGAGACCAAACATGCTCACTCCATATGAATAGAGAAGTGGAGTTTATCAATGAAACTACCACAGATACACAGCTATACGTTGAAAGGAGACCAGGTGGTAATGTTATTCTTAATCAGGGCTCGAAATTAACGCTAGCAAGCAGGCAAATTGCTAGTTGAAATTTCAATTTGCCTTAATTTTGCTAGTGAATAAAGTTAGAACTAGCAGAATTTTGCTAGTTGTAAAAAATTATGTGTTCAGAATCGTATCTGAACTATGACAAACGTGTAAATTTGTTTTCTCGTAAGATCGGTAAAGATCGCATTGATTTCATAAAAAAGGACGGTATAGTTACGTATTTGTACGAGAAATACGAATATTTACGTCTATGTCCGAAAAATACGAACAACCATACTGGTTCCCGATTTGTAAAATAACATCTGGNCATTCAATTCACGAGACCAAACATGTTCACTCTATAGGAATAGAGAAGTGGAGTTTATCAATGAAACTACCACAGATACACAGCTATACGTTGAAAGGAGACCAGATGGTAATGCTATTCTTAATGTTATATTCATATGTCTTAAGATAGTACAGGTCACTGGTGGTTATATTGTACAATATTTATTTGTGTGTTTAACGCCACTTTCAGCAACATTCCAGCAATATCATGGCGACCATTTTCAGCGGAGGAAGAAGCAGGAGTACCCGGAGAGAACCACCGACCATGGGCAATTCAACTGGTAAACTTTATCACTTGCGGCTGCGAGTTGAGTGTACCCTTTTTTGTTATTTTACAAGACCAGGTCTCAAACAATTAATATAGTAGATTTGGTTAATGTATTTCTTCCACAGTTTTCAATACAATGTTTGAAGCTTTGTAGAATGTTTACAAACATATTGAAGAAATAATTTGGCATTATTCATAGTTAAATTTTGAAGTGTACTAAAAAACAATACTGTAGAATAACATTGTTGCTTTCTTCTTTTTCTAACAAAAACCAATCCAAATATTCTTTGCCAGAAATTACAATCAGGAGTAAGACACAATAGTTACATTGTCTTTGCTTTCAAAATTGATATTAGGGGGCCGTCGTGCTCGTGTTCATATGGTAGTTGGATATATAATTGTGTATGCAATCAGTGGCTATCACCATTAACGGTGTGAGTCCAAATCCCGATCATGCTAGGTGTACTCGTTTCAACACTATGTGGTAATGTTTGTCAGTGACTTGCGACAGACCGGTGGTTTTTTTCCGGACACTCCGATTTCCTCCACCAATAAAACTGACCGCCACGATATAACTGAAATATTGTTAAAATTGGCATTAAATCTGAGCTCTTTTTTTAGAAATCGCCATTTCACAAAATTGTTATTTTAGATGTCTACTTATAATATAAATTATATGTCTTCAGGGAGTAAGTGTCCATACAACTGGTATTATTACCCTCAAGAGGATAGCTGTTACTTCATATCTCATTTTAAGACAAATTGGCGCGAGGCATCGGTATGTATTATTAAATATTTCTTCTCTACCTTGTGTTGGCTTTTAATGGACGTGCTGCAGTATCTGATATGCTATGGAGCACCTTGCGTTTTAGTGGGGTTCTGTTGTTTGTCCTTCTTCGATTTACGGATTCTGATTACCCCTTTGGTATCATCAAACTCTTCTTATGGATTTTAACACATTTTGCTTTTTTACCCTTTTTGTTTGGCCATTGTATTGTCTGTACTTATGGCTACTGGTTACCCCTATGGTATATTGAAACGCTTCGTCATAATAATAAATCGTGTATGTAATAGTGATAGTCTTGGTGATATACATGGCCATGCCAACAGAGATGAACAGTAACATGAACCCACTAAAAACCGGGGGTGAACTCAGGTGCTCCGGAAGGAATTTCGTTTTCAATTTTACTTTCAGAAGTTCGTCTGGAAGCATGACATGCCGCGTTGTCTTCTTGTAAAGTCCACAGACTAAATGGACAATGTCTGAGTACAACAGATCAACAATTATCGTCAGGAATAGAAATATATATTTTACTGTTAATATTTTGATCCACTGAGGTTTATTGCACCTGAGTTCACCCCCGGTTTTTAGTGGGATTCGTATTACTCGATCTTTATACCCCCCGCAAACAAAGTTTGGGGGTATAAAGGTTTCACCTTGTCTGTCCGTCTGTCTGTCCGCATAGAGGGTACATGGTTTGTCCGCGCAACTCCTCCTACAGTTTTTCTGCTAGGAAGTTTTTATTTTGCAGATCATTTGTACATATATCAAAGATGTGCATGTGGTAAGGATTTTGATTTTTGTGCATTTTTACCAAAAATATAGATTGTTGAACTTAGTCATTTTTTGTGAATTTGGCAAAAAGGGTACATAGTTTGTCCGCGCAACTCCTCCTACAGTTTTTCCGCTAGGAAGTTTTTAATTTGCAGATCATTTGTACATATATCAAAAATGTGCATGTGGTAAGGATTTTAATTTTTGTGCATCTTTGCCAAAAATATAGATTGTTGAACTTAGTCATTTTTTGGTGAATTTGGCAAAAAGGGTACATGGTTTGTCCGCGCAACTCCTCCTAAAGTGTTTATGCTAGGAAGGTTTTATTTTGCAGATCATTTGTAGATATATCAAAGATGTGCATGTTGTAAGGATTTTGATTTTTGTGCATTTTTGAAAAAATATAGATTGTTGAACTTAGACTTTTTTGGTGAATTTGGCTAAAAGGGGACATAGTTTGTCCGCGCAACTCCTCCTAAAGTTTTTACGCTAGGAAGTTTTTCTATTGCATATCGTTTGTGCATACATCAAGGATGTGCATGTGGTAAGGATTTTGATTTTCATGAATTTTTACCAAAAATATAGATTGCTGAACTTAGACTTTTTTGGTGAATTTGGCTAAAAGGGTACATGGTTTGTCCGTGCAGCTCCTCCTACAGTTTTCACGCTAGGAAGTTTTTATATTGTAGATTGTTTGTACCTATATCAAAGATGTGCATGTGGTAAGGATTTTGATTTTTGTGCATTTTTACTAAAAATATAGATTGTTGAACTTAGCCATTTTTGTATGAATATGGCAAAAAGGGTACATGGTTTGTCTGCGCAACTCCTCCTACAGTTTGTAAGTTAGGAAGTTTTTACATTGCAGAACATTTGTACTCATATCAAAGATGTGCATGTTGTAAGGATTTTGATATTCATGAATTTTACCAAAAAATATAGATTGTTGAACTAAGTTTTTTTTTTTTATTTGTGAATTTGGCTGTTACAGTTGTTATGCTACGACGTTTTTATTTTTGTTCAATGTAATTAAACATTATAATTTGACAAATAATATATTTTCCGTGTAGACTTAGTTCTCAATAATCTTGGACACAGTCAGAGTGAAGCGGGGGGTATTAGTCCCGCTATGCGGACAGTTCTAGTTGGTGTTATATGTATGTTTTGTAGATCATTATTTGTTCTTTTGTTTATTTTCTTTTGGCCAATGTGTTGTCTGTTCTTCTTGATATACCGTTTCTGATTACCCTTTGGTATCTTCAAACGCTTCTTCCTACTCCAAAGTAAAATATACATCCCCATAACATTACCAAGAACCTTACTCCCCACCGTTCTTCTGGAATACCCCTACATAATCGGGATGAAAACATTCGTCCTTTCTCCTCCACACTCACCTTTTTTGTCAACACCAACATCTATTTAGTATCGTCGCTAAAAATGATTTTATCCCAAGCATTTTCAACTGTCCACTGTACATTTTACCGACAATAACAAATTGAATGGTACTATCGTACATTTTGTTGAACTGCGTTTGAACCCAGATTCAAAAGTCATCGTCTAATTGAACTTGTAAATAATTATAATTGGAGCTTTTATTAAATTTTGCTGCCAAGTCCTTTAATTGAGACTGGTGGCTGTTTTTAACAATACGAGGGGCCCAGGTGGCTCAATGAGTTAGGTCGTTGGATCTAACAACTCATACAAGCCTATCACCAATATGGCGTGGGTTCGCGCCCGGCTTTGTAAATTACAAAAAGGGTGCACTCGACTAGCAACCACAAGTGATAAAAGTTTACCAGTTGCTTGCCCATGGTCGATGGTTCTCTCCGGGTACTCCGGCTTCCTCCACCACTAAAACTGGTCGCCATGATATAGCTGAAATATTGTTGAAAGTGGCGTTAAACACCAAAAATCAAATAAAAAAAATCATTTTTAACAATATGATACTACGATAGCTCTGTTTTCCCTGGGTGTGCATCTTTTCTTCCTTCCACTTATCGGGGCATTTTCAATGTTACCTCGCTTACGACAGATTTTCAAAGAATTCTAAGCAGTTATTTTCTTAATATGAATTCATTATTTATTTTTTTTTGCCTGGAAAACCTTTGCTATCCAGGTCAGTGGTTACGTTTTTTTCGTCTGGTGTCAACATTAGTGGCCAAGACGAAGGCAGACGATAGAATTGTAAATAAAAGGGAAATAACTGTATTAATTGTATATTCCAAACATACGCACTATATTCTAGTTCCAGGAAACATTTTATATAAATCGTACCACTTTTATGTCTAATAATTGAACTAACAAAATCGTCTAATTTTTATTTTGACGTCGGACATTTTTTATCAGACTAGACTTTTAGCCACGAACAGCACAACATAATGAAATGAACATTCATAGTTTTAGACTCATTATTTATTACGCAGGTATACTGTTGGGAAGAAATGGGAGCATATTTGACCAACGTAAATGACCAGAATGAACAAGATTTTTTGACACAACTTATAAAAATGACTCTGAATAAAGGTAACTAATTATATAATTAGGATTATATATAATTTGTCAAAGATCCTGGCTAATCATTGTCACTATATGGTAGTTCATTACTTATAACTACCCATACAGTATTGTGATGTTCGAGTCTCATCAGTGATATTATGTGTCTCTAGATGTTCCACATAAACATAATACTTACGTGATGTTCCACATATGTAGAAGTCAGTACATTTTCCATGTTCAATTTTAGATAAACGTAATTGAACTTGGCGAACGATTTACTAGAAGCTGTGAAATATTCATAGGCCTAGAATGTAAATGAATACTGTCTTGGTTGAAGCGCATCTTGACTTAGATCACTGTGATAATTGGACGAACACAGGCATACTCGCGAAAAACTCAAAGGTGACGAAGTTGTTATGCATGGAGATGCATTGAGGATATATAAAGGTGTTCGACTCATACTTATACCAAATACTGATCGCCTTCAACAAGTTGAAGATAATGTCAGATGTTAATATGATATGATATATAAAATGGACTTGATGTGACGTATTTCAGTCTTCCCATAATATATGAATTTCGGCCACAATGATTCAGACTTGTAGAGTTTGAGAATCCGAACTCATACTTACTGACTCCCAAAAAATGAAGGCAAATATTCTTGTTGAATTAATTTCCAATGATGGAATAAAAATGGTTCGATATCTCTTTTTTTAATGTTATTTCTTGAAGAAAGTGTGCAGTCTTTCTCATCACTGTATTGCGAAGATCATGTTTTATATCTCGTAAATACCCATTTTCTGCCATTCATCCAACTGTTTTGAAACTCCCTTTTTCTGGTTATTTGTACTTTCTCTTTCTGGTATTTTCGTCCGTTAGTTATTGGATTGTGATGCCACATTACTTGGATGAGCCCCTTCTGTATATTGTAGCAAATGGCCGTAATTCGCTAATGTTGGGTTCGAAATTGCAGGTCATCTGGCTATAATACGGTTCAATGAGCACATGAGTTCACCCTTGTTTTTAGTGCGGTTTGTTTTACTCGATCTTTAGTTTTAGTTTTGTGGATCGTTGTTTGTCCTTTTTATTTTGTCCATTGTGTTATCTGTTCTTCGATTTACGGATTCTGATTACCCCTTTAGATCTTCAAGCTCTTCCTCCCAGCTATTTTTTTTAATGGGAAAAGCGTTAAATTGACTCTGGATATATTATTCGGAAGTCACATATATTTATCCATTACAGATAAATGTGATTCATAATGACATCGAACATTTTGGAATAATCACTTACCCAAACACAACAGATCACTGAAACCTACGCACAAGACAGTCGGACCTCGTACATACGAGTTATTATAAGTGGTGTTGGTGTTGCTTAATCTAGGGTTTTTTATGTAGTGTTTTGTAGATCATTGTTTCTCCTTTTCTTTTTTTGCCATTGTATTCCTTGTCCTTCTTCGAGTTACAGGCTTCTTATGAAACCTGTAAATAGTTTTGACCTATTTCTATTGTCATGTGCAACCTCTGATGATATCTTCAGCTTGATGAATGTGGTCAGTATTTGGTAGAAGTACAACAAATTATGTAGTGTGAGGAAATATTGTCTCGAACTCGCGTGAGTTTCTAAGAAGAGTTTGAAGATACCAAAGGGGTAATCAGAATCCGTATATCGAAGAACAGAAAACACAATGGCCAAAAGATGTAGCTAGTGTCACAGTTCTACTGAAGACCAGATTTGATTGATAACAAGATATCAAAGAGGTAATCAAAATTCGTAAATCGAAGAAGAACAGACAACACAACGGGCACATGAAAAAAGACAAAAGGACAAACAACGATCTACAAAACATACACATAAAACTAAAGATCGAGTAACACGAGCCCCACTAAAAATCGGGGGTGAACTCGTGTGCTCTGTATTTGGTAGAAGTACAACAAATTCTGTNGTGTGAGGAAATCTTGTCTCGAACTCGCGTGAGTTTCTAAGAAGAGTTTGAAGATACCAAAGGGGTAATCAGAATCCGTATATCGAAGAACAGAAAACACAATGGCCAAAAGAAAAAAATACAAAAGAACAAACACCGATCTACAAAACATACACATAAAACTAAAGATCGAGTAACACGAGCCCCACTAAAAATCGGGGGTGAACTCGTGTGCTCTGGAAGGGTAAGCAGTCCCCTGCTCCACTAGTGCCACCCGTGGTCTTAATCTAGTTACAAACCCGGAGATAAGCCATCAATGAGGAAAGGACCGGAAAGTGTTTACGACAAGTGGAACATATCCGTGGTCATTTGTGACACAGATATTCGATATCGGTAAACCAAGTCATGGTGGCCACCATAAAACTTTCGAAATGATGACTTCCTCTTAACCAAGAGGAACCTTTGGTTCAGTAGCTTCCTTGTTAGCAGCAACCCTCTATCTAGAAAATCCTGATGGGAACCATAAGCTCTGGAATATCGTATCAACTAAGAGATATATATTCCATATGAAGGTGCTGCTGGAATGTTGCTGCATATACATGGAAAGTTCACAATGAGAAAATTTAAATCATCTCTTTTGTCGTAAAGTTTCGTTCTTAATCACCCCTCACTGTCAATTTCGAGGTGAAGGTCAAGGAATAAAGCAGACCTATTTGTATATGTGGTATCCTTTATTTCAAGCTCAATGAGATAGATGCGATCAACAAAATCACCAAGCATAGAATTATTTAGTGAAAGGACATCATATATATAGCGACCGTTCTAGCTTCTTTTTGTTGTTCTTGAGAAGCCCCTGTATGAAGTCTGCTTCATACGAATAGAAGAACAAGTCGGCGAGAAGAGGAGCACAATTTGTACCCATAGGTATGCCGACTGTCTGTTGAAAAACACGTCCGCCAAACATAGCAAATATGTTGTCAATCAGAAACTCGAGCATATTGATAATATTAGTTGCAGAGAACTTTTTAGTAGAATTAGAGTGGTGTGAAGAGAACGGGTTCAGATTTGATTTTGACTTATTTTGTATTTTGTAGACACATGGATTGGTGTAAAGAGAACTGGTTCAGATTTTATTTTGACTTATTTTGTACTATTGTAGACAGATGGATTGGTGTAAAAAGAACTGGGTAAGATTTTATTTAGACTTATTTTGTATTTTGTAGACACATGGATTGGTGTAAAGAGAACTGGTTCCAAATGCATGTGTGCGGGTTTTTTTTTATTTGTGTTTGTGTAATTGTAGACGCATGGATTGGCGTGAAGAAGACTGGTCTAGATTTTATGTGGGTTTCTAACTTTAACATTGGCCCACAAAGTTTGTTATATTACAAATGGGCACCCCTTGAACCTTATGAAGACGACGGTGCTGTAGAGTTATGGCAAAGGAACAATTTTATGTGGAACGACGTTCATGAAAATAGTACCAACTATTTTGTTTGTAAAAAGGTTCGTAATAGCCATGATAATTTAAACGATGGCAAATCAATTCCCAGCTCCTCACCGGGATTGTCCATGGTTTAATATTGCTTAGTAAGAAATTATATGAATGTCATGAACATGAGACACTATTCAACTTTTCACTTAGACATCAATTAAAGTAAAGGAGTTCTAACGTATTGAAATGAATCATTTTCATACATATATACCAGAAGCCGTCGTGGTCGTGATCATCTATTACTTGGATTTACAACTACCTATGCAATCAGTGCATATCACCACTAATGCTGTGAGTTTGAATTCCGCTCATGGCGAGAGGAACTTGATACAACATTATGTGATAAAGTTTGTCAGTGACTTGTGACTTTTCTCCGGGTACTCCAGTTTACTCCAACAATTAAACTGAACGCAACCATATAGCTGAAGTATTGTTGAAAGTGACGTTAACTACTATAATCCACTATTGTATACCGTCGTTATTGGATGACATAATACTGTGCATATATTAAATTTCCTTTAATTATATATATATATATACAACGTCTGAAAAACCAGTCAACGATCAATCTTAGGGGGTGTTGGATCGTTACGGTATAACGATACTATGCAAGTAAAAAAAAATTATAAACGTCTAAAATGGTTTGTAAAACAACACCAAGTACACAAAACAAAGTGATAAAGAATTAAACAATTCGTTGAATGACAATATATATAAATATAATATATAGTGTGGACGTCCATTAGTACGAAATGAGATGGATATAAATGAAAACGAGACTATCCAAATATACACTTAGACACACATATGTTGTCGATCAAATATTCCAGCATTTTGAAAAAGACAGCTTCAGGGTGATTTACATTACAATGAAAATGTATCTACCGAAAATAGGTCGTGATCGTTTGGTAGTTGGACTTACAACTACCTATACAATCAGTGCAAATATTTACTAAAGTTGTGAGTTCGAATCCCGCTCATGGCGAGGTGTATTCGATGCAACATTATTTGATGAAGTTTGTAAGTGACTGGCTGTAAGTCGGTGTTTCTACCCGGGTACTTCAGTTTCATCCAGTTTAACTGATTCCCGTCACGCAGCTTTAATTTAAGTGTGAGAGTACGTAGTATAGACGATTGCGAGAGCAAATGTTATAGTCCTGCAACGGAAAGAAAAACACCTGTTTTAATGAATTTCAATATGTCCATTGTGTTTGCGGATCCACATCTGATTCACATCACTTTTGATGTAGCAAGTGTCACAGTTCTACTGAAGACCAGATTTGATTGATAACAAGATATCAAAGGGAGGTAATCAAAATTCGTAAATCGAAGAAGAACAGACAACACAACGGGCACATGGAAAAAGACAAAAGGTCAAACAACGATCTACAAAACATGCACATAAAACTAATGATCGAGTAACACGAACCCCACTAAAAACCGGGGTTGAACTCAGGTGCTCCTAGGTGTTAAAAGTTTGAACACCTCTCGTGGAGCCTTTCGCTAACCCTGTAATATAATATATCGCTAATTGTATGGACACTTGTGTAAATGTTGTATCCAATACAGGGCGTTGAGCGAATATATGATATGGAATCACAAGCAGTTAAAGAAGGCAGAATTACCTGACACGTATTGCTTAACTAAGAACCTAGTGTATAGCGATATATGTAAAGGAATCACAGGCGCTTAAAGAAGGCAGAATTATCGGACACGTATCGGTCAATTAAGAGCATAATGCTTGCAAAACAAATGATACGAAATCACAAGCAGCTAATGGGGGAGGAAGAAAGGTTTGAGGATACCAAAGGGGCTATCAGAAGCCGAAGGGCAGACAATACAATGGCTAAATACATGCTGAAAAGGACAAACAATGATCTACAAAATATTACACAAAAACTAAAGATTTGAGCTAGAAATCCGGGGATGACCGCAGGTGCCCCGGAAAGGTTAACAATTTCCGCCCCACTAGTGTCACCCGTCACTATATTTTCTAGTTAGAAGAATCGAAGAGAGCTATCAATTGGGTGTTTTAAAATCAAATATTATAGATTTCCCACCAACTAGGAAGCTGACATATTTACAAAGTTAGTGACGGACGCCACTCCTCCTGTTCTAGTTAATTCAAGCATCAGTAATCAACACAATACACATTATCAACCAATCAACACAATGTACATTTACTGAGTTTTACTGAATAGACAATCTGACAATATGGGTTTAATTCCTTATAATTTCGACCTAAAATATTCGATAAAGGAAATTAACCGTCGTCATCATTTAATAGCATAAACAACAGAGCAACCATCCACCTTTTACATACGACTCCAATCATTATTCAGAACTGTAGCAGCCCATCTAAAATATTGTTTGAATTTCGTCCGAAAATATATGTGTGAAAACATTTGTAGTTAGAGAATTTTGATTATCTTCGGCTATTTTAGAATATTTGTTGCTAGGGAATGTTAATTGGTCAGTGTAGGCGAAACCAACCTGAACAGACGGTGTGATGTATAATAATGTACTTTTTTACCAAAAAATTCCACAAAATCGCGGCACCAATAAATCAATATCGCAGTATGTTTTTTTACCGTCTGTGCGACTATACTATTGATTATTTAAAAATATAGAAACGCTATATGTGTTGTTAAATAACATATTTAAAATAAACTGCTGGAACCTGCTAAAGTGGGTCACGGGATTTGTCTCATACTAATCGGGCGGGTGTATCGAGAAATATATACGGTGTTGAAAAAACTGTTGATAAAATATTGATAAATGCAATAAAATTTTATGTTTGTCTTCAAGAAATATGATAGACAAAACCATGTGCGAAGTTTTATGACGAAATATCTCCGATTTCTATGTAAATTTACGAGTTGAAGTGGGGAAACACCCACATGTAATTTTAGCGATGTATTGTTTATTCATGTGTTTGATTCTGGAATATTGTTGATCATTGATTTAAACAGGGAAAAAGGGGGGGGTGAATGTTATTTATGAATTTTACAGTTAAATAAATGTTATGTTTCGACAGTTTAAAGAGAAAAATA
>MJUT01044975.1:532721-547429 GCA_002080005.1 Gigantidas platifrons | reverse complement strand
TTAGATGTATTCGGCATGCAGACATTCTTAAGAGGACTTTGTTATGTCAGGTGAGCGATACAGGCTCATCTGAGCCTCTAGTTTAAATAGCATTTTCTTGTCCGGGCCATCACATTTTTGTCTTTCGAGATAGGTTGTTGTACAGATGGCCGCATTAAGGGGAGACATAAGTTTTAGGTATCTAAAACAATTCTTCCTAGTTCTAACTACTATATTGCAACTGATACAACATTCACTTTCCATGGTAAATGGGTTATGATATCATGCCAGAATCATGCTGTAAATTATAAATATACTTTCCAGTAAGGCTTGACCAAGCCATTGTTATCAAATCCCAAAGCTTAAACTTCTCAAATTTCTTTTCTTGGCTTTGTCCTTTTCTTTTTCACAATACCTTGGCTTGTGGTTTTTTTGGGTTTTTTTTTTACCTTTATTAACATTTGAACCACAAAACTTAAATTATTTTGGGAAAAAAGTGGGGCTGGTGGGTTACACAGTGTGTACCACATTTTTGAGTTTATTTCTTTATTAAGCGAAAAAAAAAAATATTTTGACGGATAATAATTGCTTAAAAAGAATTAAAATAAAAAAAAATCCAAATTGAGACCCCAACATGTGTTAAAAATTTTGTTTATGGAAAATAACATCAATTTTTTATCCAATCAAAATCTCTTAAACACATCAAATTAATTTATTAACATTTGAACCACAAAAGTAAAATTATTTTTGGAAAAAAGTGGGGCCGGCGTTTTGACGTACATATATTCGTATTTGAGCCATGTCCGGTTCTTTTTCCAGATTTCTAGTAATTTTTTATCCCTTATCTCCTCGTACCCCCTTTTAAATGTTGTTCAGCACACTTTCATTTCTGTGAACAACCGCGGTAGGGCCCTGTCATAATATTAAATAATTTTTTTTTTTTATACCGGAAGTTAAACAATATGGAACCCCCTCCCAGACGGTGTGCCGGGGGTAGAATAGGCACCAGGTTTCTTCGTCCTAGAGGCACTAGTCCTCTAAAAGGGGTCAACCCAGCGGGAACCCCGGGGTATAGAAATGGGACCAAGAGCTTCTTCGGCTGGAAGAGGCGTCCGTCGGTTGTGCGGGATGTATAAATTGACAACCAGCCCGTCCTTCGGATGAGACATAAATAAAACCGAGGTCCCGTGTTGAGAGATTGCCACCCTCTTCGCACGTTAAAAACCCAGTGTAACAGCTCATTATGAGCATTATGCTCATGATGAGTGGTCGATAGAAGACCTGTTGTAATGGCAAAATTCTTGGTCCCTACCCATCATATTTCCTTGTTTCGAGTCCCGTGGCGTTTAAATTTTTCTCGTCCTGAATATAGCTGAAAAATTGCTCGCTGGACATTAAACATCAATCAATCAATCAATCAATCAATAAACAATATGGAAGGAGTTAAGCAAAAATGATTCGACCCTGGGTTTTAAATGGATAAAAAAAATCGCACCAAATATTGTGTAGTCATATATTCATAATACATAAGGATCATACTTATATTACTGAAGGGGTGATACTATTTTGTGTAACGGAACGGAACGAAACGGAATGATTTCATTTCTTGTTTTGGTAATTACTGTAGGGATATCACTATTTTAAGAAACGAAACTATTCCGTTTCGTTTCTGAATTTTTGCGTTTCGTTTCATGTTTTAGTAATTTCCTATAGGTGTACGTACTGTACTTAGTTACTTTGTTCCGACAAAGACACGACCGACCTACATTTGTACACGGTGTAGTCGCGCTATTTGGGCGTTCAGTGTTTATTGTATGACACACGACAGATTTTCTGCTTGTTTTCACCTTGTATTTGTAATATACTTTCTAATTAAAGCTGAAATTATAGACAATAGATATGGGAATCCAACAAGCCATGTACAAACTTTCAGTAGTTCTTCAAAAAGTCATCATAGTATAGCACCTCTTTTGTCGAAAATTGTGTGACGAAACATTTGTGGCCCAACGTCATGCCAGTTTTCATCAGTTTGTCTTCAAACTTGTAAATACGTTCCAGCGTATCATACTCTACAAAAATTTGAATTTTTTTTTTCGTTTGAAGAGCAGTACTTAGTTTGAGCGAAATCCTCCAGAAACTTTACATATGAAACTACATACTGCAAGGTGTTAAGACACTGTGGTACAACATTCACCTGTAATCGTATGGTGTATCATATTAAAATTGTCTGAAGAATATAGCTAACATTTTTGCTCATTTGACGACAAAATTGCAAAATTTTTGTACAGTATGATACGATGGGAAGACAATACTCAATATCTGCATTTATGAAACAAGACAATATTACAGAAATGCATAGTTATGTGAAATATGAAATTGTTTCTTTCACGCGCAGGCAATTTTCCAGTCTGAAAGTTTATATAAAAATTGGCCAAAATCGAAAACAAAAACAAAACAAAAGTAGGGATTTGCACAAAGACTTTGTGTCATTTGATGATGGCTTATGCCATACATAGATAGTAATGTAAGAAATTTGGGACATTTCTTCATTTATGACAAAGTAAGTATTTCAAAATGAAAAAGAACAGATATGGGTAAATGTCAAGGAGACAACATCCCATCTCCATAACGAGACGATCTAAAACAATACATCAAGAGGTCGCATTACGGTCTTCAACTCAGTGAGGAACCTCACACCATATAGCAAGCTGTAAATGGCCCGACAAGTCAAAAAGTGAAATAATTCAAGATTATTTTTACAACTACCAATTCAAGATTATTTTTACAACTACCAGTTGCACCTTGTCCTTTGACGTTTCCAGTTAACACCATCCGGTAACCCTTTTTGTTGCCAGCCCTTTTCTGAGTTATTTTTAGATTCTTTAAACCCCTTTGATTCTTCTGATCTCCACTACCTTTCCTCTTGAATTATCGGTATATGTCTGTGTTGGCATTATAGAGCAAAGTATGTAGGAAATGATAATGCTCGGTATTTTTTAGTCTTGATATTATAAAAGAATCGCAGCCACATGGGCTTGTCTTTAGGATATACACAACTTTACTTAAAAATACCAACCCCTGTATATTAACCTAGGGGGTAGTATTTTCAAATGAAAGTTATATAATACCCTAAAGACAAGTCTTTGTGATCACAGCTTAGGTCTAATGTGAACTAATGGTAAAATAAATATAGAATGTAGTGCGTGTATCTTTACTAATTAATGAAACGAAACGAAACAGTTCCTTGAATTAGTAATTACACGCAGATAAATACTAAAACAAGAAACGAAACAATTTTGTTTCGTTTCGTTTCGTTACACGTTTTAGATTTGCCCTTACTGAAGATTACACTAGTATACGTGTTTGAACATAATTTGTTACCAGTAACTTTCTTTTTTCAATCATGTCAGCTTTGTTCCGGTTTGAGTTTTACACAAGGATGAAAAGATATTGGGGCGAAAACATATCTATTTACCGCATGCGCAAACTACTATTTACGATTCTGAGGTAGTTATTTTTAAAACAGGGAATATCCCGTCAACTTTTTCGTGGTTGAAGGGAGTAATTGTTCGATTTGAAAGCGAGAATTCAACAATTGACATGATCATTAATTTTTTATGAAAAATAATCCACAAGCCAATCGGACTTGTGGTTTTGAAATTTCCACTGGCCAGACAAAAAAATTACTGGCCGCCGGCCATCGAACCACCGCTAATTTCGAACACTGTCATAATAATGAATATATACCTGTTTAGATGCTCTACCAATGATGATTGATTGATTGATTTTTGGTTTTTAACGCCACTTTCAACAATATTTCAGCTATATCATGGCGACCAGTTTTAGTGGTGGAGGAAGCCGGAGTACCCGGAGAGGACCATGGGCAAGCAACTGGTAAACTTTATCACTTGCGGTTGCGAGTTGAGTGCACCCTTTTTTGTAATTTACAAAGCCGGGCGCGAGCCCACGCCGTATTGGTGATAGGCTTGTATGAGTTGTTAGATCCAGCGACCTAACTCATTGAGCCACCCGGGCCCCACTCTACCAATGAATGTAGAAGCCTCCATCAGACTGTCTAGTATATCATGTATTGGTTTGAAGTACCTACCTGTTTAGGTGATCTACCAATGAATGTTGAAGCCTCCATCAGACTGTCTAGTATATCATGTATTGGTTTGAAGTACCTACCTGTTTAGGTGATCTACCAATGAATGTTGAAGCCTCCATCAGACTGTCTAGTATATCATGTATTAGTTTGAAGTACCTACCTGTTTAGATGATCTACCAATGAATGTAGAAGCCTCCATCAGACTGTCTAGTATATCATGTATTAGTTTGAAGTACCTACCTGTTTAGATGCTCTACCAATGAATGTAGAAGCCTCCATCAGACTGTCTAGTATATCATGTATTAGTTTGAAGTACCTACTTGTTTAGGTGCTCTACCAATGAATGTTGAAGCATCCATCAGACTGTCTAGTATATAATGTATTGGTTTGAAGTATTCTGTTCTACGTATTCTATCTAAAAGATCATTATCTCCCCCTTCCTGCTTAACAACATTTCCTGCCTCCTGGGATAACACACGAATCTGTTCATGACATTCCTACACAACAAATTTATACACATTTAATTATTTCTAGATCTCTTCATGCAAAAAATTCATATTCTAAGATCTGTTGATGGCATTCCTATGTAATTTTATACATATTAATCATTTATATACCTATCGATGGGGAGTGAGTGTTATACACCAACTCAGCAATCGTTCAGCTATATCATGACGAGAACAAGTTAATTTTCAATGAAATGATGATGAGGTCTGCTTTGTACTAGAGCAACATGCTTAGCTGGATTTTTATAGTGCTAGCTCACTGAAACAACAGTCCGTGGATATACATGTGGCCCCACTCTGACGCATTATCCTGATTCAGAGCCAAACATTCTTTGCTCTTTCTCCTTAATGCTGCATATATGCTTAGAGGAGAAGAAACAAATACCAATTTTATAGTTTTTGGTTGGACCCGATCTGGGTCGAACCCACGATCTACCACACTCAAAGCGAGCATGTTAACCATTACACCACCGATGTGTCTACCTATCCATGTTATTCCTATACAACTGAAGGACTGCTTAGTCCAAATTTTATTTCATTCTATCCAGTAGGTCTAAAGAAGAAGATTTTCAAATATTTCCACTTTTTTAACCAATCAGAAACAATGAGAGTCATCTTGAATTAGGGAAAGTTCATGAGAAGAAAATCAAAATGTGAAAAAATAACAGACGACAGATGCCGGATAACCAGCGATCGGAAAAGCCTATTTGGGACTTTGGCTCTATTGAGATGAAAAAGGAAGAATTCAACTACATGTATGTAAAATTCAATTCAATTTCAATGTAGATTATTGATTAACAACATGATCTGGGTAAGATTTTTTGTCATTTGTCATCCTGCCATTCATAAATCTGAACTCATTTGTCCAAAGCATGTATGATAAGACTGAACAAGACTGAACACATATCACATGTCATTGTGCCATCACTATGGGTTAAGTGATTATGGTGTCTAACCTCAATTTCAATAATATTTCAGAATTGCGGATGGTGCAAGTTTATTTGTGGAGGAAACCGGAGGATCCAGAGAAAACCACTGACCTGCCGCAAGTCACTGACAAACTTGATCATATATGTTGTATCGAGTACACCTCACCATGAGTGGAATTCGAACTCACAGCGTTATTGTTGTTAGGCCCTGTTACATAGGTTGATTGTATATCCAACTACCATATGTTCATGATCACGACGACCCCACGTGATCACCATGCACTGATGCTAGGTGTCAGGTTCATAGTGGATTAAATAGCCACGATATAGCTGACTTCATCGTTGTCAAAACAATGACCAAGCTGTCTATACACAAAAAATGTTATAACAAACAACTCATCTGTCCTAAAATACTAATATGTCTATATTACCTGTCTATCTCCTCCAGTTTTAACCATGGCCATAATTATATTTTCTGTAGCCATAAATGGTAATTCATGATTCACTCTTCTTTCTATTACCTGGTAATAAGAAGTTCAATGGTAATAAGACAAATTAAACTTCATTTTCCCTCAGGTACAGGTAACTTCAGCTGATTCTGGCTATCCTGTTGGTTTACTTGCTCCCAGACTTTTAAATTATTTCATTTTCCAAATTTTTTGACTCCGTGTACCAATTTTATAATCTTTGATTTGACCTGACCAGGGCTCGAACCCATGATATATATGCTTTAATATTGAGAGCGAGATTTCAAAATTATCTATGAGTTTATGTTCCATGAGTTGATGTGAGAGAGGTGATTGTTCGCTTTCTTGAATTGTTAACTATCACTTTTGGATATTTATTTGAATGAGATGTAGAAAAAAATGAATATATTCAATAAACCTACCTTATTATAAACAATAAGACCTTCAGATATATTCTGTAACGTTGTCATTAAGATATCACCGGTGAGAAATGCTTCAGCCAGACATATCCTCCTATAATAATATTTAAGCATAAAATAATTCACAGAAAATCAAAACATCAAAAACTTCAGTTGAAACGCATATTGATTTTTATCAATCTGAAGCTATTCTACAAATTTCACATCAATCAAATATTTAAAACTTGGTAATTTTTGGAAGTCATGGGCTTTTTTGGGGGCAAAATCAATGGACAAAACTTGAAAATATTTAACTACCGATAATAAACTGTTGCAAAGCTTTGCTTAGACTCCAAGTTAAAAGCTGTTACAGTTTCTCTAATACACTCCAATGTTAAACTGTATTGCACAGTTGTTTTCCCTCCAAGACTCCAATGTTAAACTCAGTTGTATAGTTTTTTTTCATAGACTCCAATGTTCAACTATGTTATATATTTTTTTCTCAACTGTATTTCAGTTTTTCCCATAGTCTCCAATATTAAACTCTATTGCAGTGTTTATGTATAAACTCCAATGTTAACTCTGTTATACAGTCTTTTTTCTCACAGACTTCAAGGGGCCGTCGTTGCTGTGATCGTAGGATAGTTGGATTTACAACTACCTATGCAATCAGTGCTTATTACCACTAACGTTGTGAGTTCTAATCTCGATCAGGGCGAGGTGTACAACATTATGTGGTAAAGTTTGTCAGTAACTTGCAACAGGTTGGCGATTTTCTCCGTGTCCTCCGGTTTCCTCCACCAATAAAACTGACCGCCACGATCACGATATAAGTGAAATATTGTTGAAAGTGGCGTTAAACACCATCAAACAAACAATCATAGACTTCAATTTAAAATAGACTTTCAAGTTTTATATAGAGACCTCAACTCCCCTAACAGGTTCAGATTACTTCACTTTACATAACATATTTCCGGTCATGTACAATTTTTTTCAGGCTAGCATGATTAATTTCTTAGACTAGTCAGAAGGGATTGTGCTTCAAAATTTTTTGGCACAAAACAATTCAGGATTCTGTTTAAAGACAAGTTTCACTATATAATTTTCAAATGCTGCTAAAATAATTAATTCTTGGAAAATGCTAAATGTGCTATAACTCAAATATTTTTTTCAAACAAACCTATTAGCACTGTCATCAAGTGTACGCTCCATCCACTGTGTTGAATGGGTCATGAGGGGGTCTTGAACTAAACACATTAAATGTCTGGCTAAAGAACAACATCTCTCACTTCTCATTGGATTTCTCTTGTAAGGCATTGCACTAGACCCTGCAAAATGAAAAACATATATCATGTCCTACAAGGTTCCTCATTTAAAACATTGTATCAGACCCTGACTACTCAATACATGTGATGTACATTATACAGTCAAACCTGTCTTATGTGACCGTCCAAGGAAACGCTGAAATATGTTCACATAAAACAAGTGGTCACTAAATACAGGATTAATTAATATGAAATGCACTGTGAAGGGAAATTAGAATTATGGTCACATAATACAAGTTATTGCTTAATAGAAGTGGTCACTTAAGGCAGGTTTGACTGTATATCAATGTCTACTCCAAGAGGAAAGACAAGATTGATTTGTTCAAACTCTTAGAAGTTAAGATTTTTTGTTCCTCTTTTTTGAGACATATATCCAGGGATAGAAATTGGGAAGTTCAAGCTGTTAGCCCAGACAAGATTTTTGATAAAAAATGTCTATATGTTTAACTAAATCATAGGTAAAAGCTTAGTAGCCCAGACCAAATTCTAGGGGCCATGGGCGACTCGGCCCCTGTTAATTTCTGTCCCTGATATCTATTAAGTTTACTGTGGACTGACTCCTATTCCAGTACCACCAACGTTGGAAGAAAAATAATGTTTCACCACATAAGTCATCAGAACCTCCAGCGAACCATGTAGATCAATGAAACATAGCAATCATGAGAGGTTTTTGTTATCAAAATATGATTTCATTTAAGAGTTTAACTTAATCCTGCATTCCTGTTCATATCCACTTCGAGATTCTGTCCAATACAAATACAAGGTGATGGTTAACAATAAGATGTATATTCTCAAGTTAGAAGCACAAGATAGACAGACCTGATTTTACGAAGCCAACAAAAAAGCGGAAATCGGCAAGCAGAAGTATTGAATATACTAAAAGGAATCGTAACGGTAAAAACGGTAAAATCCGGAATCAAAAAAGCGGAATTCCGCTTTAAAACAGAAAAAAATCAGGTCTGGATAGAAAATATCATAGAACAAGATGAAATGAAATACACAAATAAATGGTACTTGTGCTTGAAAGTGAAATATATGTCTTGATACAGAATCAGAGTAATTGATTGTTGTTTAATGTCAAATAAGTAAATTTTCACTTATATCATGGCAAGAACATTGTACATTTTGACAAAATGACGATGATATCTCAGTCTTCGAAATTAGACTTTCAAATTTACTGGCCAGAAAACTTCAAAATTAGAATATTTATATAGATTCTATTGAAAAAATTTGGCAAAAGTCACTGGTCCGAATCAATTTTCACTGGCAGTAGGCCACCAGATCACTGCTAAAGTCGATGACTGATATCTGCATTGTACTAGACCAACATGGAATTGTATAGTGGTAGCTCACTGTTCAACAAGTCAGCGGGTAAACATGTTACTCCAATCTGACACATTATCCCGATTTCAAGCCAACCAGTCTCTGCTCCTACTCCTTAATGCTGCATGCTTATTAGCCTTTGGTCTGACCCAATTGGGGATCAAACCTAAATCTACTGCACTCGAGTCAAGCAAGCTAACCATTATATCACTGATGCTGTTTCAAAGGATGAAGAATACCATTTTACCTATTTGGTCTTTTTCGAATGGTTCTTCTATTTCTTTAAAATTTGCTAGCAATCTTATATCTGTACATATCTGTAAAAGTTGGAGAAGAGCATGTATACATTATTTGAAGTTTTCTTGTTACCAACAAATTTAGATAACAAGTTTCTATTCTTTATTCAACATATTGACATATCCAGTTTAACAAAAGGTCAATTCTGAAAGTATCACAAAATCATTTCTTTTAAATATATTTATCAAAACTCAAAGCACAAAATCTATAATGGGGTAGGGCCTCAGATTTTTTAATTATTGTTGGTTCTTGTGGAAGAATTTTTAAATGTTTTAAAACCATACATGATTTCTATACTTTTCTGTGTTACTAATTGCAAAGGTGAGTACAACATGATAAATATGCGATTTGATTGGTCCATGAAATGTTTGATGAAAATTTTATATTAACCAAAGAATACTTAATGCTATATGGACACCATGTGGACAAGCCAGAAAACAAATACAGTAAATCCTGTCTAAACTACCCTGAATAAAACAGAATCATGTATAAACCAAACTTTAAATAAAGTCCCAAAGTAGGAACCATATGTTAATTTAGCCTGTATAAACCGATCATCTGTCTATTTTGATCACAAACGTTGGTCACAAGGAGGTTTATTTCAGACAGGTTTTACTGTATCTGTTTTATATGTACCTTATGAACTGATGATCCTAAACTAGCTAAAGCTCCCAGACAGTCAACATCTACCTTTCTACTGTATGTCTGTCCACAAATCAAGAAATGTCTACAATGATATATTATGTATATGTCAAATATTTTTATCTTTTACCCATGGCTTAGATGATAAAATGACATTCATTGAAATACTTTTCACTTGATGTACACCATTTTTGCACGAACAAGAGTATTCCTAATAGAACATTGAGTGAGTGAGTATTTGTTGTTTAATGCCAAGTGAGCAATCTGTCAGCTATATCATGGCGAGAATAAGTTACACTGAGGAGATTATGGTCATGTCTGCTTTGTACTAGACCAGAACGTTCAATTGCATTTTTTTAATGCTTGCTCACTGAAGCAACAGCCCCTGGGTAGGCATGTCGCTCCACTCGAACCTATAACCCTTATTCCGAGTAAACACGTATTTGCTCTTACTCTTTCATGCTGGATAATTAGAGGAAAAGCAGCTAGTACCAATTCCAATGTTTTTATTTGACCCGACCAGGGCTTGAAGCTGCAATCTACCGCATCTAAAGCATGCTAATCATTACTTAAGCGATGTGTTTCAATTGTATTGGAATTCATTGCTCTATAAAAAAAATTGACATACTTTTTAAAACCTGCTAATTCTGTGACCAATTTATCTAAGGCTTCAACCTGCAAGGATAAATCACTTCAAAGTCAAAATAAAAGTGACAAATCATATTTCTAGTTTACATTTTGTAAAAATATAGTACTTCATAATGAATATAAAATAAAAAAAACAATTTCCTATCTTCATGGATGCTGTGAATGATAATTTTTGGTGCTAATTAATTGATCACGTTTTGTTTCAGAGTCTGTTAATGAGACTTATTTGTGTTTAATTTTTGTAAATGTGTTGTAATAATACATATATATGTTAAAATTATATTAAATGCCCTTACACAATTTTCTATTAATGAACATGCAATTCTAAAATACTGCCGATTGCATACAAAAGGGCTCTTTAAAAACTAAATTTATTTAAAAACATTTCCTATTTTGAATTGTTGGTCAAACAAGTCAGATAATGTTATTCTAATAACTGTCAAGATGCTAAAATTTTATTTTGGTTAAAACACAGGATCATGAAAATTAAAAACCGCTAAGAAAATTCCACCAATTTGGAAGAAAATTGCGAAATTTGCCTTCCGCAAAAATAACCACTTATATGGTAATTTGCTAAAAATGAACAAAATCACACAATTTGTGATACTGGCAGAACAATGGAAATGACCAGAAGTCAAAATATGAAATAGAGTTATCTTTCTTTAAATGTTCAATTTTAGAAAATATCCATTTCAAAAGAAATCACGTGTTTTGTAAATAAACAAACTTTAAGATTGATCAGTCCTGTTATATCTTTATTACTTAAAAGTATGCTTTAAGTTGTTAATTTAGAGTTTCTTTCAGAAGCAATATTAGGATTCATTTTTTTTTACATATTATTGAAATTTTTAATTAGATTGCATAATCTATTGAGAAGTGACAAAGAGTGAGTGATTGTTGTTCAATGCCAACTCAGCAATTTTTCAGATATATATCATGGCGAGAACAAGTTAATTTCTATGAGATGATGAGGTCTGCTTTGTACTAGGCCAACATTCATTGTTGGATTTGTATAGTGCTAGATCACTGAAACAACAGTCCTCAGATGGACATGTTGCCCTATTCAGACACATTATCCTAATTCTGAGCCAACCCGTCTTTGCCCTTTCTCCTTAAAGCTGCCTGATTTGCTCAGAAGCAAGAGAAATACCAATGTTATAGTCTTTGGTTCAAACCCTGATCTATCGCATGGGAGGTGTGCACACTAACCATTACGCCACCTATGCGGTTAAGTGACAAAGAACTAATTCAGAGACTATATCTATATTAAACTGTTTAAATTAGCATTTGGTTACCTTATCATCATTTCCTTCAAACAGTTGTAGGAAACTAGCCTGGGTCCCTGTTGTGCCTTTAACTCCACGGAAACGTAAATTGTCTCTTGCTGTTTCAAGATTTCTGAGATCCATTAACAAATCTTGGATCCAGATACAGGCTCTTTTACCAACGGTAGATAACTGTGCTGGTCTGCAAGTGATAAATGTAAAATACAGATGAATTAGGATATGTTATATAATACAGTTTAACAGATATGACTAAGAGAATGTAACGGGCAGGAATAAACAGTCAGTTTTATTGGTGGAGTATAAACCAGAGTATCTGTAGAATACCATCAACCTGTCATAAGTCAATTTATCACATAACAGGGTTAGAAATTAACTTTTGTAGTTACTAGCCCAAAGGGCTAGTAGAAGATATCAATCACTAGTCCTTAGAAATCCCAACTAGTCCTGTAGATGTGGCGAGCACCCTTCAGGATGCGAGTTGGCTAAGGGGATCTGGGGGTATGCCCCCCCAGATAAATGTTGAAAATCTAGAGGCAAAAGCCTGCAATCTGAGAGTTTTTTTGGAGTGAAAATGTCTTTCTCAAAAAGACAGTTTTGAGGGTGTTTTTTTTCCTTCAAATATGAAAATAATGAAATTTGATATGATTGCCAATGAGATAGCTACCAAAGAACACAGGACAATGATTTCACAGTTTAGCAAAACCCATAATACCATGAAGCAAACAAAATACTGTAAATGTCATACCCTTTCATAGCACTTAAATTGTAGTTTTTATTTTAAGTCAAAAATTTGTTATTTAAACATTTTGGATCAATAAATACATTTATCAATACATCAATTTTACATAGTTTTAATTGTTACCCACATGAAAATCTGCATTTTATAATCATTTTCAGTACTTTATTACAGCAACAAAATATTTAAAACGATATATTTTAGCAAATATTATCCTTGTTCTTCTTTTCCCAATCGCCGCAATTTGCAGATCGACATGAAGAGAAGAAACCATAATCTACGTTTTAAGACATTAAGTGTTATTTATTTGAAAATCTGGATTTAATAATCATTTTCCGTACTTTATTACAACATTTGTTTATTTAAAACGATATATTTTAGCAAATATTGTCATTATTCTTCTTTTCCCAATCGCAGCGATTTGCAAATGGACATGAAGAGAAGACGCCATAAATATTTTATAAATGAAATTATATTTTGTCAATGTCAAATTTGTGCTTGAATTTTGGAACACAACTTAACTATTTCAAACGTTTGTGTGATCCGTCTTCCAAGCGCTTTAAATAACGTAGTTTTATAAGTAATTTTCAAGCGCATGTTTGACACAGTTGTAAATGGCGTATCATAAAGGAAAGAAACGAACAGGGACAATAACGGCTTTCCAACTCTTCGTGATACATACCGGTCTCTATTTTTTTTACTAGCCAAAGCGGACAAGTACCTAGGAGATATGTGTTGTCCGTGGGGAAAATTACTAGTCTCGGACTAGTGGACAATCGTTAATTTCGAACCCTGCATAAGGTTCAACTGTTGTACTGAGTAATCCTCGTCATGAGTAGAATTCAAAATAACAACTTTAGCTAGGATAGCACTGTTTGCATAGGTAGATATAAATCCAACTACCATAAAATCATGGTTACGACAGCCCTTAAATATTTAATAGCCAAATCACAAGATGATATGGTAAATATATATTCTGAAAGAAATTTTCAAAGCTTTATTGCACAAACTTAAATCTATCAAAATAACAATCTATATATACACTACAGACAGGATGGATTACGCCAATTCCGTGCGTCCATCGTGGACACTGATTGTAGTTCGTGGAAAGTCCCGATGGACACAAAAGTCTGATCGCGGCAGTTGGTTTGTAGTGTCATCGTAGAAGCCGCGATGTTCATGATGGACAGCCGCGATGTCCATGATGGACAACAATTACGTGTAGTTATAAATATTATTATATTCATCTCCGTTTGTTTCCTCAATGCATCTAGAACTTTTGTAACCTTTCCCACCTAGTTATCAGAACGTGTTAAATGGGGTATATTTTATCGTGAATTTTATATTTGATACATAACTTACGTGATTTTTTTTTTAAAGCAGCATCTACTTCATGACATATTTTGTAGTAGTGGGTTTTCTTTTAAAAGTGATGGCACAGGGAATTCCTGTATTTGAATGATTTTTACACGTATTGTACCTGCAGGTGCCTCAGCAATGAACTGTCGCCTGTTAATCAATATCCATACATCAAAGACCGAAATCAACATTGCTACTGGTATTCTCAGGAGAGAAGACAACACCTGTTGTTTGAATTTATAATGAACTTAAAACGTTTTCTCATTCATAATACACATGCTTTTCAAACAAAATTTAAAGGATTGGAAAATTATCGATATTGTTTTGTTTTTGTTTAATGTTGAAATCGTTTTCATAAAAAAACATGATTTTGGTTGATTATATATTTATTTATTTATTTGCAGTTACACCCATATGGGTCAAAGCAAAATACATACACACATTCATAGGGATTTTTTTTTACATGCGTCAATACTTTTGGCCACATACTGTACAACGTATCATAATCCGGGAAACGAGAAAAAAAAAATGTTTTGAAACTTTGAACCTTTAAATTAAGAACATCTTATAAAGGACAATGTACACATTGTACATTTACACGTACTGAAGTAAAAAAAAAGAATATTGCTGAGATAATGCATGCATTGTATTTACACAAACTAAAGAAAAGTGTTCGTCTTTGAATTAAGAATATCTCGAGGACGA
>MJUT01044975.1:506628-516725 GCA_002080005.1 Gigantidas platifrons | reverse complement strand
CTGGGCGCCTAAATTATTTGTTGGGCTCCTTGAAAATGAAAGTTAGGAGACCAGGTGGCGACCATGGTTCAAAAGTTAGTGTATATCCCTGCAATCACTCGGAAACATCCGCTTTTCATTCTTATATTGTGCTCCATGCACTGTTGGGATCTCTTCAACTGGTATCATGAGAAATACAAAAAGGTAATGTATAAATGTAATAAATAATTAATGTAAACCAGATGTAAAATAACTCATGATGTAATATAACGCAATCCCACTGACATTTTGACAAGATGGCCGCATGGCCAATACAGTTTCATACGGATGCGAAGCCGGGGGTTAAAAGAAAGGTTGACCCATTGCCACATGTCGATAAAAAAAAAGAAATACGAGGAAACACGCAAACGTCTTTTCCTCGAATCATGGAAAGATAAGAGGCCATGGTTAAGAAATGAGCGTAGGTAATGGGCAACTAAACTATCTTGTTAGATGGTCAAATGATGTTATTATTAATTGAATCTGAATAAATGCATAAATACTAGTGAAATCATGCAAAAAACACAAGGCTAAAAACAAGTTAATATAACATTTTATTTATAAATGTTCGGACTGACAAAAGTTTGTTCGGACTGACAAAATCTTGAAGGTTGTCAGTCCGAATGTCTGACACAACCAAAAAAATTTCAAGAACTCTGCAAAGGTACAAAATGTATTCTGGAAAATTAAAATCGACCCCCTCCCCTTGATAGGCTTGTGACGAGATTATCCTACAGATACACAAGAGCAGAAAATTTCTCCGGCTGTCTAATCTCAAGGAGATTACATAGGAACACAGAAAGATGTGCAAATTCACAATCATCACGTTTTTTCAGCAAATCTTTGTGTTAAGTGATTTTTGTAAAACTATCAGACTATCGGTTCAACAAATCATCAGATTATCAAAGGCCATTCGATTATAGCTACTGATCAATTTTGTAACAGTGTTATGCTTGTTATCAATTTAGTTTCTTAAACTTTTATTAAAAGTGTTAAGTTGTGCATTTAAATTTAGCTTTTTACTAATTTTAGAAGTGTGGATATAATATACAATGTACATGTACATCCAATAATAGACATACATGTACATTTGTACATGTATAGTCCATGTAAAAAGCTCAATAGAGCCCATGTTATAAATTCTTTTTCAGTAGCGACTCTAAATAAATCTTTATTTATTTATTATTTAGTTGGTGCACACCCAAATTAGATTTTCCAATATTCAACACTATATATTGTAAACTGAAATTATCTCCCCAGTTCAGTTCAATATTGAATAATAATCGGTATCGTTACGGTATATGTTTTCGTACATTGATTGTACATGTATGTCATATGTTAAATAGTATCATACATTTTATTTTTATTTCCACAGCGCACACATCTTCAGGTTTCTATTTCTGGAACGTAAACAGGACTCCAACATGACATCTCTCAAAAATGTTTATGGTTGCTTTTAAAGACGTAAGTACCAAAAATAGTGAACCTACCTACTGAACCATACTTTTTGTAATGCCAAAAATTTACTAACATTTATAAAGTAGCTGGGAAAAAATCCAGAAGGGCAATATAAAATTGAACTATGTCGTCTGCTTCTCAGACACCGGCTCTTCCTGTCATGTGACTGCCATGGGGTCACTGATCGTACTTGTAAACAAAAGAGCTGATTGAAATGTGCCTGTTTCTTATATAAAATACATGTCACCTTGCAGTGCATATGGTTTCACCACTAAAAAAAACATCAACAGTAAACATATATACAATAACGTAACCCTCATTCCGCTTGTGCTCCATTTAGGGTTACGAATCGTTCCTATTCAACCTATGGGAGCAGTGCCCGAAGTGATTCACACCGGGAGTTTTTTTGTCCTAATTCCATTGTAAGTAGTTGGAAAAATTAACGGGGATGAAAAATAAATATATTTAGGTAAACCTTAAGGTGTTAAGTAAACGCTGCATCAATCCATGGTAGACTTATATCCATCTGAAAATTTGAATGCATGAAATCTTCTTTCTGTCCAACATTTTGTTTACAAGTTGCTAGTTCACCCGCACTTGCCTCGTTTTTGAGATATCCTTATTTGGATCAATTTTATAGTAAAATCGACTTGATCGTAGTAACAATTTTCCATATTTGGCATATATGGATAGGCTCCACCCATTGCGAGAGTCTACGTAAGGTGTTAAGGCGGACAAGTAACAATTTTCAAATACGAAACCGGTCTTGAAGATAGAAACAGGGATTGTAACACTTATTTCGTATCACCATTACTTAAAAATTGTTGGGAATAAGTTATGACCAGATATGCAAAAAGAAAGTTGAAATATTCAAGGAACGAAAATTTTAATTTGCTCCCATACGTTGAATGAGACCGATTCGTAACCCTAAATAGAGCACAAGCGGAATGAGGGTTACGTTATCGTATCTACAGTAAACACAATTTTGAAAGTGGCCATTTTCAAACATTCTGTTACTTTATTTAGATGTAGTATGATTTGTAGATGGCCAGAACCATGAAATATTAAAACCAGCCATTTCCGGATTTTATATTCGTTTCCGACCCATATATCGGCCCTGTTTTTACTTCATACGAAAACATATGACGCCATTTTACTGACAGCAAAAGTTGCCAGATAATCGAGAGTATATTAAAATACAAGAATGGCTTTTAAAACAATCTTATGTACAAAGAAATATTTAACTAGCCATTCTTTGAAAATTCCAATTGTCATATGAATGAAGGGTTAACACTGTTAATCGCTATATCGGAAAATCGATAATAGTACGAAAACCCATCACAGGAGGATAAATATCGTGTCGTGACATCTGCTCGGTCATGCAATAAAGTCGGTCACTTGTTTTGATTTACCATTCTCGCGCAGCACGAGGCCAATGACGTCATTCTGTATATTTATAACGTATATAAGACGCCGAAGCAGGTTTTTAAAACTTGAAGACTATAAAATGCGATCAAAACAGGTAAGATTGAATTGACCAAATTTCATACAAGTAAAAAAAATCATCCTTTTGACTAATGTCCTTTTTACCTGGTCATTCTGCCTGTGAAATATATTTTAAGCGATGGTATTCCCCGAACATTTTTAACTTTCCGGTTTGTTGACATAATCGTCATCACAGTTCATGACCGTTTCTGGAATGTAGGCCAAGCAAATTGTATTTTAAAATACTTTGAAAATATGATGATTGATCTTTCAGATTCCATTTTTGTGTGTGTTCATTGTAAGTGAGTGATATTAAATGTGATTAAAATAAATTGAAATCAGTCATTAATTGTTTTCCAAAAATACGACAGAATGTAGTCAGTTTAATAGATTGTATTGACAAGCAAAAACACCAAATTCATTGGATTAAATACAAATGTACATTATTATATATGCCATTTATGGGTAGGCAAGTTTAATATTTGCATCAAATAATTAATTTTTGATACTTCAATTTCAAACTATTTAAAAGAAAACATCTTTCGACATTTTTCAGACAAAACAATTACACTGAAAAAGCTAAAATACTGTACTTTCTAAATCTGGTTTACTTTTTAAGTTTGGTTAGCCTAAGACAAAACCATGTGCTTTATTGACCTTTGACCGGCCTTATGTGACGTCATAGGACGCCATTTGGGAAAACCGTACACAACAAATATGGGTCAGTGTGTTTTTATTATCGATCTTTTTTCCATGGATCTTTACACATGTGAGCAAGAATAGATGAGGAACATAATTAAAAAGGATTGATTGATTGATTGATTGGTGTTTAACGTCCAGCGAGCAATTTTTCAGCTATATTCAGGACGAGAATAATTTAAACGCCACGAGACTCGAAACAAGGAAATGTGATGGGTATGGACGGATAATTTAGCCAGTGCAACAGGTCTCTTATGGACCACTCATCATGAGCATAATGCTCATAGTGAGCTGTTACACTGGGTTCTTTAACGTGCGAAGAGGGTGGCAATCTCTCAACACGGGACCTCGGTTTTATTTACGTCTCATCCGAAGGACGGGTTGGCTGTGAATTTCTACATCCCGCACAACCGACGGACGCTCCTTCAAGCCGAAGAAGCTCTCGGTCCCATTTCTATACCCCGGGGATGACCCCTTTTAGAGGACTAGTGCCTCTAGGACGGAGAAACCTGGTGCCTATTCTACCCCGGCACACCCTCTGGGAGAGGGTTATACAAATAAAAGAAACATTAAAAATATAAAACCATACATCTAGAACATATATTATATGACTATATTTTTGCATATAAATTAATTTCTTTTAAAAATCGCAAAATTGTGTCGCCTGCGACATTTGTAAATAAATTAGATAAACTGTTGGCATTGTAGAATGTCTGCCGAACATTGGCAACATCCACACAATCAATCAAGACATGTTTTAATGAAAAATTAGAATTACACGGAATACATTCCGGTCGTTCTTTATTATTTAACAAATAGCTATGAGTAAGTCTACTATGACCTATACGACATCTGGTCAAGACTAGCTGTTCCTTCCGATTTTGACCGTAAGAACAAGGAGTCTTGCCAACTAGGGAATGCATTTCGTGTAATTTGTTATGAATTTGCTGGTCCCAGCTATATTGCCAACGTTTTAAAATATATTTCACTATAAAAGGTTTAATATCTGTATAAGGAATAGAACAATTGGATACAGGATCATCCAATGCGTTCTTGGCTTCCCGGTCAACGACTGTGTTCCCATGGATCCCTATATGACTAGGGATCCATGTAAAAATTACATGTTTACCAATAGCAACAAGGCTTTTATAAATTTCAACAATTTTTAAAATAAAAAGGGTTTTGAGTTTTACAACTGGGGTAGAATAGGCACCAGGTTTCTCCGTCCTAGAGGCACTAGTCCTCTAAAAGGGGTCATCCCCGTGGGAACCCCGGGATATAGAAATGGGACCGAGAGCTTCTTCGGCTTGAAGGAGCGTCCGTCGGTTGTGCGGGATGTAGAAATTCACAGCCAACCCGTCCTTCGGATGAGACGTAAATAAAACCGAGGTCCCGTGTTGAGAGATTGCCACCCTCTTCACACGTTAAAGAACCCAGTGTAACAGCTCACTATGAGCATTATGCTCATGATGAGTGGTCCATAAGAGACCTGTTGCACTGGCTAAATTATCCGTCCCTACCCATCACATTTCTTTGTTTCGAGTCTCGTGGCGTTTAAATTATTCTCGTCCTGAATATAGCTGAAAAATTGCTCGCTGGACGTTAAACACCAATCAATCAATCAATCAATCAATCAATTGCCAACAGGCAAGAAAGAGAATCGGAACAGATCATGAATTTACTCTTTTCAGAAGAGGCAACGAACTTCAAAGCAAGAAGTATTCCAGACTACCTTACTCATAGCAAACTAAGATTATTTGCTGATGACAGTATCCTATACATGCCAGTGAAATGCCAGAGTGACTGCCTCAAACTCCAAGCTGATCTTGATGCAGCATCAAAATGGGAAGAGGACTGGTTGATGGCCTTTCACCCGGACAAGTGTACTGTTCTCTCAGTCACAACTAAACGCCAACCAATACAACACAACTACATACTTCACGGTCATACTTTAGAATCTGTAACATCTGCAAAATACCTTGTCATCACACTCCAGTCAAATCTTAAATGGGACAAACATATTGATGACATTACTACAAAAGCTAACAGAACACTCGGATTCCTTAAAAGAAACTTAAAAACACCAAACCAACACACAAAGAGCCAGGCATACCAAGCACTTGTCCGTCCCAAACTTGAGTACTCTTGCTCAGTCTGGGACCCCCACACTTCAGAATCTACCTCGAAGATAGAGATGGTACAAAGGAGATCTGCACGGTATGCCTGCAACAGGTACCACAACATTAGTAGTGTATCTAACATGCTGAACACATTAAACTGGCCACAATTAGCTCAACGCAGACTACTAACACGCCTAGTCATGATGTATAAGATCACACATCAACTTGTCGCAATTCCATCTAACGCAGTTCTCATTCCATCAGACTCTAGAACTAGGAAACATCACACTCTCACCTTCCGACACATCTACACGTCTAAAGACTCGTACAGATTCTCTTTCTTCCCATACACTATAACCCAATGGAATCTCCTCCCAGATACAGTCGTACATGCACCAACAGTACACATCTTTAGAGAACAGCTCACACCTGCTGTTCTCTCCACTTTCAACTAAACTATCTCATCTCCTGTACATAGTTTTAATCACTCTAGTCTGTTACTTGCACTGTTACCATGTATATACATTGTTAATTTAACTTAAGTTTTGATGTAAATAGGCCACGCATGCACCAGTAATTAATCATCTACATATACAGATGGAATACTGGAAACCTTAAAGAAGAAGATTAGCTTCTGCACTGAAGATCGAACTGGCAGATGGTAAAGGAAAAAATGTTTACTTTTCAAACATGAAAAAAATAATCAAACATTATCCAATGATGGTAAAGGAAAAAATGTTTACTTTTCAAACATGAAAAAAATAATCAAACATTATCCAATGACTGACCGGCTTATTGTCATACAGGGATACCTTTTCTGCTTTTGCAAGCCATGTCCACAACTTTCTCCACGTGGAAAATTTCTTCATTTCACTAAAATTATATGCCATTTCTGGACTGGCATATCTTGACACCAGGGGTGTCCTATATTTCAGAAATTCATTTGGAACGCCATTTTTTCCCGATCCCGCCATCATATCATCATGAGCGAGTTCGACCTACAACTGTAGCTTCCCTAGTTCGCCGTGATCAATACAACATATGGGGACGGCGATCGGCATCGCGCGGGGACGGTGATTTTGAAGCGGCAGAAAGCAGGTAGGTTTGCATTCTCAGGCATATTCTATTTGTATTTACTTAGATTGGACTGCAAGAAGTATATAACGGAACTTTAGGGTTAATTAGGAACTAATGTAGTTCAAATTCCATGCACAATACGCTCCGGAAATATACAAACACTCCAGGAAAATACGTCAGGGTAGAGTATTCAGACAGTGTTAGCTGGTACTTTACTCGATTTGGCACTCCTACACCAATTAAGCCCATCATTTTTACTCCAAAAAATACGTTAACAAAGGGAAAGGTTCATGTATCCTCAAAACCCTGTAAAAACCTGGTTTAACATTGTTTTCGATAACAACATCATGTTGTGTAGGGGGGCGACGATCTTTGTATCCTATGGGGACGAGGATCATTTTTTTTAATCAACGTTTTTATTATTCTGGGGAAGTATTGGTAACCCATTTTCAAGTTACAAATTGACGTAATTTACAGGCTGATCACAATACCGAATAAAAACAATATAAGACAGCAAAAAAAACGAAAAAAAACGAGATTAATCCGATTATTGTACTCCGTCTCCGAGGGCAAGGGGACATACGGTTTAATATGTGTCTGTCCGTCTACGGGGCCCGTATGAATTGGGATTAACTCGGGTGTCTCGAAGGGTGAGCAGTTCACCGTTCTTGGTAGGTGCTAGACAATAACATGATGTACTAAATAAAGTATAAAATGTGTTCCAAACCTATCAAAGTAAATTAAGAAACTTCCATGACAAGTCTACAGAAAAGGCATTGATCAATAGAAATGCCATAAACAAGAAGAACGTAGAAAGTATGCTATAGAAAAAAGGTGACAACAAAACTCCGAACACGATCAAAGGGGAACGCCATTTTACAAATCGAAAGGCAAATCCAAGTCACCCAAGAAACAACTGAGGTCAATCCTCATATTCCTGATTAGGAATAGACATCTGAAACCTTCATTCACATGTAAATCAACAGCCTACATTTTCCATAAATGAGCGCAACATTCTTTTAAAACAATTAAAATAATGTATTTCATATCTCTGTGTTACTACTAATACATATAGATTTGTATGTGATCAAGTTTACCAGTTACTTGCCCATGGTCGGTGGTTCTCTCCGGCTTCCTCCACCACTAAAACTGGTCGTCCGATATAGCTAAAAATTGCTGCAGTGACGTAAAACCCCATTAAACAAACAAACAAACAAACTAATACATATATAGTCATAAATAATAAATAATACCTGCAGCTTCTACAATGACAAGGAAAAAACCTGGATTGTGGCTTCACAGGCCAAAAACAAAGAAACGAACTGCTACGCCAAGTAAAAGTGTAACACCAAAACGATGGAAACCTTATACCAGTCAAAATGATTTATCTGGAAAGCGATAAAGTGCTTCACAAAACTCAACTCCAAAACGACAAAGAATGTTTTCGCCTTGTCTGCAATCAAGTGCTTAAAAAAACTCAACTCCAAACCGACAAAGAATGTTTTCGCCTTGTCTACAATCGTTTTCTCCATCCGCTTTTTTCCCATTAGCCTCATGCCCAGAGTTGCACGTTTTGGTTGACTCTGCTATTGAGAAACTGAAAGGAAACACACAGAAAACTAAAAGTAAATGAGCAATGTTCAGGAGACAAGGTTCCTGTGGTGATTGAATCCATGACTTGACCTTCATTTCTTGGTCCACTCATATAATATAGAAATTTCGCATGAAATAACCTATATCCGGTTTTCCAATAGCGTTTTGTTTCTTCAAAATATCTCATCCCAGAAGTATGCTGCTCTGAGTAGAAGCGGCAAGTTTCCAAAAATAACAGGAATGACAAATTGTCAAGAGGAAATTTTTCATCTTTGACTAACGACAAGAAATTTACAAACTCCTGATCTCTCCCTATAGTTTTCAGTTTCTCAATAGCAGAGTCAACCAAAACGTGCAACTCTGGGCATGAGGCTAATGGGGGGAAAGCGGATGGAGAAAACGATTGTAGACAAGGCGAAAACATTCTTTGTCAGTTTGGAGTTGAGTTTTTTTTAAACACTTTTATATTGCAGACGAGGCGAAAACATTCTTTGTCGTTTTGGAGTTAAGTTTTGTGAAGCACTTTGTCGCTTTCCAGATAAATCATTTTGACTGGTATAAGGTTTCCATCGTTTTGGTGTTACACTTTTACTTGGCGTGGCAGTTCGTTTCTTCGTTTTTGGCCTGTGAAGCCACAATCCAGGTTTTTTCCTTGTCATTGTAGAAGCTGCAAGTATTATTTATTATTTATGACTATATATGTATTAGTTTGTTTGTTTGTTTAATGGGGTTTTACGTCACTGCAGCAATTTTTCGGCTATATCGGACGACCAGTTTTAGTGGTGGAGGAAGCCGGAGAGAACCACCGACCATGGGAAAATAACTGGTAAACTTTATCACATACAAGTCTCTATGTATTAGTAGTAACACAGAGATATGAAATACATTATTTTAATTGTTTTAAAAGAATGTTGCGCTCATTTATGGAAAATGTAGGCTGTTGATTTACATGTGAATGAAGGTGTCAGATGCCTATACCTAATCAGGAATATGAGGATTGACCTCAGTTGTTTCTTGTGTGACTTAGATTTGCCTTTCGATTTGCAAAATGGCGTTCCCCTTTGATCGTGTTCGGAGTTTTGTTGTCACCTTTTTTCTATAGCATACTTTCTACGTTCTTCTTGTTTATGGCATTTCTATTGATCAATGCCTTTTCTGTAGACTTGTCATGGAAGTTTCTTAATTTACTTTGATAGGTTTGGAACACATTTTATACTTTATTTAGTACATCATGTTATAGTCTAGCACCTACCAAGAACGGGGAACTGCTCACCCTTCGAGACACCTGAGTTAATCCCAGTTCATACGGCCCCGTAGACGGACAGACACATATTAAACCGTATATCCCCTTGCCCTCGGAGACGGAGTACAATAATCGGATTAATCTCGTTTTTTTCTGGTTTTTTTTTTTGCTGTCTTATATTGTTTTTATTCGGTATTGTGATCAACCTGTAAATTACGTCAATTTGTAACTTGAAAATGGGTTACCAATACTTCCCCAGAATAATAAAAACGTTGATTAAAAAAAATGATCCTCGTCCCCATAGGATACCAAGATCGTCGTCCCCCTACACAACATGATGTTGTTATCGAAAACAATGTTAAACCAGGTTTTCACAGGGTTTTGAGGATACATGAACCTTTCCC
>MJUT01044975.1:473069-495426 GCA_002080005.1 Gigantidas platifrons | reverse complement strand
CACTAGTGTAAGACAAAATAGTGTATGGTATGTTTGTCCCTCACACTAGTATAAGACAAAATAGTGTATGGTTTGTTTGTCCTTCACACTAGTGTAAGACAAACTAGTGTATGGTTTGTTTGTCCTTCACACTAGTGTATGGTTTGTTTGTCCCTCACACTAGTGTAAGACAGAATAGTGTATGGTTTGTTTGTCCTTCGCACTATTGTAAGACAAAATAGTGTATGGTTTGTTTGTCCCTCACACTAGTGTAAGACAAAATAGTGTATGGTTTGTTTGTCCCTCGCACTATTGTAAGACAAAATAGTGTATGGTTTGTTTGTCCTTCACACTAGTGTACACACTTGTCGGAGGAGCCATAGGTCCTACACGTGTCTTTCTATATCTCGGGGTTCCCGGGAAAAGAAGTACAGAAAATAAACAATGTATATAAATTATATATATGACTATTATACTATGTATATTATGAATTTGAATTTTGGTGTTTACCGCCGCTTTCAGCAATATTTCAGCTATATCATGGCGACCAGTTTTAGTGGTGGAGGAAGCCGGAGTACCAGGGCAAGCAACTGGTAAACTTTATCACTTGCGGCTGCGAGTCGAGCACACCCTTTTTGTAATTTACAAAGCTGAGCGCGAACCCACGCGGTATTAGTGATAGGCTTGTGTGAGCTGTTAGATCAAACGACCTAGCTCATTGAGCCACCCGGGCCCCTTGTATATTATGTAGTGTAGTCCATGCGAAGTACAAATTATCATATCCGTAGTTGTGGTGATCGTATGATAGTTGGATTCATAACTACTTATGCAATCAGTGTCTATCACCACTAACGTTGTGAGTTCAAATCCCGCTCAGGCGCGTTTACTCGATACAACATTATGTGATACCTTTGTCATGTAGTGACTGGCGGCAGGTCGGCGGTTTTCTCCTATTCCTCCGGTTTCCTCCAACAACAAAACTGACCGCCACGATATAACTGAAATATACCCCCACCCCACCCTTCATATTTTCCATTTTCCAAGCCTTACTGAAATAACGGGAACAGTAGACTGTGACTTTCACCATGCTCAGTCAGGCTCCATTTACGTACAGAGCCTATAATTGATTCTATCAATAGCTCTATTTAGTATCTGTAGCTAAATCCAACAGTCAGTAAAACAGCCCATGGCATGTTCCATCAGCAGCTTGTGTACATTGTCATGTTGGCATTTAAACGAAGGGACATGGCATTTGAATGGTATTCACCAAACATGAGGCACTGATGTACAATCCGTCCGCATGAAATATTGTATATTTCAGGGGCGGATCCAGGATTTCAAGTTAGGGGGGGCGCACTTTAAAAAATCGCGCCGAGCGAAGGGAGGCGCGAAAATTTTTGGGGTATTTCGTGTGAAAAATCACCATATTACGCAAAAAAATCATATTATTTCCAATTTTAGGGGGGCGCGCGCCGGGTGCTCCCCCTCCCCCCTTAAACCACCCCCCAGTATTTGATTCTTCTAGAACAACACCTTTTGGAGATACATTTACTGTGTCCCGCATCAGGTAAACAAGACATACTCCGGGGTTCCGAAGTTCTGGGGTTGGATGTATGAAAATAGTCCTTTGGAGATGAAGACAATTATCAGATATCTAGATATTAGCACTTGTTTTCTATGGAATTTGTACATTTCTAAAATAAGTAAGGAATGTATCAAGTGGGTGAAAAGGCAAATATAAGAGGTCAATCTAAGGGGTCAATCATTTAAGGAAATACATGATTCACATACTCTTTTATTCTCATTGGGTTAAAATTCCATGTCACATGGGTTTGTTACATGGAATTTTTATAATGTTATTCTTAGTACAGGGAAAAAAGAGAGAAACCAGACCATCAATAAATGTAGGTACATGATTTTGTGGGCTATTAATACGACACGTAAACCAAATAAGGTCAACTAACCACGTGTATGATTTATGACAAATTATTGTTATATTATGGAATTAGCAATCAATTCATGTATGACATTTGATAAATAAGGAAAAAGACAATAGATACTCAAAGATCGTCAGAAGTGAAAACAATGTAGAAAATATTTTAAGGAGGTTGTAGTTTATGATTTGTGGTGTTTAACGCCACTTTTTACAATATTTCAGCTATATCCTTGTGATCAGTTTTATTGGTGGAGGAAACCGGAGTACACGACCTATATTTCATAATGTTGTATCAAGTACACCTCGCCATATTTTAACGACAAATAAAAAAACACATATCACTTTCCTCCAATGAAAGGTGATGATCTGAGGATTATATTATAATTAAAAGAAGTATTCCATACAACAAAAACTACTTTATACTATAAAAAATTATACCATGGACAGATTGAAATCTTATATGGAATAGGAATAAGAGGGAGAGCGTTGCTTTACGCCCACGGTGAGCAATTTTTCAGCTATATTTTGGCGAGCGCAGACTACCTTTTGACATGATTATGATTATGTCTGTTTTGAAGTATACCGACATTGATGATGCCAAGCAGAATGTTTATAGTGTTAGCTCCTTGAGACAACAGTGCTATAGCTCCACATGGGCACATTATTATCCTGAGATCAGAACCAGCAAATGCCAAAGATCGCTATGTAAATGGGTGGTTTATAACTAATACTCAATTTTCTTAACCGCATCGATGGTGTAATGTTTGCGTGCTCGCATTAAGTGTGATAGATCGTGGGTTCGTACCCCGGGTCGGGTCAAACCAAATACTATAAAATTGGTATGTGTTGCTTCTCTCTAAGCACGCAGCACTAAGGAGTTAGAGCAAAGACTGGTTGGCTCGGAATTAAACTAACGTGTCCGAGTGTACATAACGGATTGTTATTTCAGTGAGCTAGCACTACAACAATCCAAGTCAGCGTGTTGGTCAAGTACAAAGCGGACATCATCATTGAAAGTAACTTGTTCTCGCCATGATATAGCTGACAATTGCCCATTTGGCGTTAAGCAATGTTCAATCACTCTCTTACTATTTTCTGTTGATATAGCTATAACAAATTATTTTATTGGACATGTGATACATGCGTGAAAATACTATACACAATTTTGACAATGAAGTGACAACTGACTATATGATACATGTATATATAGACATCATCGATGCATGATACCAGATAATTGTTTAAATATAGTTGACAGTTAAGGATTTTCAAATACACGATAGGCCAAAGAGGGCGTAAAATGTCAACATAGGTACATGTTAGTGGTGCATTCTGTAAATACAATACCTGGACATATATCCTCGAAGAAAAAAAAATGACCGCATATTTCATTTCTTATTACAAATTATAAATCAATTCAGGAAAATCAACATGATAATTATTGTCATATGTCATAATGCTTCAAAAATGCAAAGCAAAAAAATATTGACAATGTATAACATTTGCATGAGCAAGATACAATAACCAATCAAAATCACAAGTTCTTAAGTGGATTTCCTAATTTTCAGAAAAAATCATCTTTCCTTATTTGTTGTGTTTCATGTCATGTTTCTCATTCTTTATTTATTTAAACATTCGCCAAACTTTTGTCTAAACAATAGAAGGACGAGCGTTACCTTGTATACATTATAAATAGGTAAGTATTGAATATTTTACATATTTAAACAAATATGCACAATTTGTAATAATGACGTGAGAAAAATATATGAAAAATTCGATCGTTTATTTTTTTAATATATATGAACAAGTAATGATAATTCCCAATGGATTAGGATGGATTATGGTATTTAACGCCACTTTCAACAATATTTCAGTTATATCGTGGTATTCAGTTTTACTGGTGGATGAAACTGGAGTACCCGGAGAAAACCACCGACCTGCCCCAATTTACTGACAAACTTTATCACATAAAGTTGTATCGAGTACACATCGCCTTAACAGGGTTCGAACTCACAACGTTAGTGGTGATAGGCACTAGTTGCTTAACATGTAGGTAGTTATAAATCCAACTACCATACGATCAAGCCCACGACGGTCCCTTTGGTAATACCGTTGATAAAGTTCAAGAATAATTATCATCATGCCTTTTTTTGTGTGAGTGCAAAATTTGTAAGAATTGCGAGAAAAAAAATCGATCGCTTTTTTTTATTTAAAGGGGCATTATCTGCCAAATCGTAAATTTTTGTTACCCATAAAAACTATCAGATATGATTGATGCCTTAATGAAACGTGTTTCTGTAACTTATAAATGTTATGAAATGTACGCGCATCGGGGAAAAAACGTGCAACGGGTCGTGTTCTGAGATCGATCAAGAAATGGACACCATCTTATTAATTATCGACATTGTTTACGGAGTTTGTCGAATCGTCATTAAATCAGTACAACAATGCACTTATTTCTTATTTTTTGCGAATCTGCTTTTAGTCGGTGTTAATTACGGACAAAGAACCATGCAAGTTGGCAGTTAATAAGCGACAAAATACAAATTATTCGTTTTTACCTGTCTCTAGTAAGGTTCAATTCAATACAATTCAATTCAAAAATATTTTATTGTTTAAATAGTAAAGACATTCAAACAAAGGGAATTGGACAAAAGGCAAAGCCTATATATATCCTTTCCCACACAAGATGGACAGAGTGATCATAAGATATACATATACATATAATTTATAATATACATAGTTGAGTAGTTTGCAGTGAGTCAGGGGAGGTAATCCTCCCTCGACAAGATTTGACAAATAGCATTGATTTATATTCCTAATGTGATTTGGGAAGTGAGCCCTCACCAATTCATTAACATAGTAATTGTCAGTACATGTATATCATTATCTTAATTTAATATAATAAACAGCAATTTATAAGTGCCTAAAATATAACATGAATTATAACTGAATCACTGCAAACAGTCTGACCTATTTTCACCACACAAAATTTATTGTTTATTTTATTTAAAATATGTGTACCTTTTTAAAATAAGTATGATTTATTTTTTTCTATTATATTTATACACTTTTTATATATATAATTTGGATTAAATATTTGTTAGGAATGATAGGAATAATAATATGGAGAAAATGTACAGTGAGAGTTTAAGAGAGAAAAAATATGCATATGTGTATTTGAAGTTGAGGTTGTAGAATACGGAACAAAAATATAAATAAGTAATTAAATAAACAAAAACACACAAAATAAATAAATAAATAAATAAATAAATAAGTAAATAAATAAGTAATTAAATAAATGAAAAAATAAGTAAATAGAAAAAAATAGAAGAGAAAAAAAATATACAATACGATAGCGGCCAAGTAGTAAAATAGTTGTTATGTTATCAGGAAAATCTTTTAGTATCTAGTAAATATTCTTAGACATATGTAATTATTTTTAAATTATCTTCATCATTTGATTCAGTGTCTCTAGTAAGGTCCACTGTATACGGAAAAAGCGAGGTCAAATTATTTGCTTGCAAGCAAATAAGTAATTGAGATGATAATTTTCGTTCTCAAAAGGCAGAAAGTGGTTCGATAAGCTGTTTAATGTGAAATATTTACCTTTATTTCATCATTTTAAAGCTATTTACCAATTTCCACAGCATTTAAATTGTTTTGGTCAAAATCGTAGCTAATGCCCCTTTAATATTTGTAAAAACAGGGGGACCAACCGGTTAATCGAGAAAAGCCGTTCGCGTACGATTGTTAATCGGGTATTTTAATTCGTGAACGATTCGGTTACTAGTTCGTGTACGATTATTTTGAGGATCCGGACATGATTCCTTGACGGTAAGCCTCAATTATTACTAATTAAGGAACCAATTATTAATTATCTCTTCGCAGTTCCCTTCCTTTATTGTATATATAAATGGTGTATGCTCCAAAACTTTCGTTGATATAAACCTTGCGCGAAATGTGGTCAGAAAGTCTAAAAAGCATTGCATCAAAATGTCACAAGAACTATAATATTCCTATATTCACACATTTACACTTTTTTATGACTGAAACATCACTTTAATGGAAACATTCTTCTATATTGGAGTGGTTAAAATATGACGGGGAAATTATATTTTTTTCATTTGTTTGTTCGTGAACGAGCAAGTTAAAAATTTCTTGTTCGTGATCGATGTTCGTGAACGATTACTCAATATAAGATACTTGCATTTTTCTTAGCAATTTGAATGAATTATTTTCTAATGTTGCTTTTTATAAGTGTGTCTCATGAAATATGAGCGCGGCAAGATATAATTTGCGGTGTTTTGCGTCATCGAAAACCTATTTCTAAGTAATTACTAATAGACATTCATGAATATATTTTATGTACTATTCTTTGTAAGAATCAGGCAACACCAATTGTAAGTACATGTCCATTTTAAGAAGATATTATGTTGAGTACTGAAACACATTCGACCTCAAACTAGAACTGTAAGCCAAAGTCTAACTAATAACCCCCACACACAGCAAATTCCACGAAAAGGTCAATAACTCCTGCAATACTGGAACAATCATAATAAAGTACGGGAAAATTTTCGCCAAAATGTCTTCCCTATAAAACCAGTCAAAAATTCAAATGTAATTTAAACAAAAAAGTTATGACTGAAACATATTCAGGAGCCCTTGCAAGTATTTATACGATGCTATGGCTCAAAATGCCTTTTGTAGATATTAACACGCAAATATTTGGTTCCATTATGCAGTAAAAAGTACGTGAACACTTTCCCGCCATAATGTTCAATCAGCTACTAAAAAAATATTAGTTTTATGAAAATCCGAAATAGAAGGAAATGTTTGGATTACCTAAATGAACACTTTTAACCAGTTTTAATAAAAAGTTAAACAATTGATGTACCACTCATTGCCTGACTCTTACATGGAACAGTACTTAAGATGGTACCTTACACTTCAGGTAAAATTTGATCTGCTCGTTTAATTTTCTTATTNNTTTTGGCAGTGTGTTTGAATATATCCACTGTAATAAATATCAAAATTTTAACAAATTCCAACCAACAGACTCAGAGCTATAAATTCACTAGCCACATAGCAGCTTTTCTCGCTGTGGTTTTGATCACTGAGATGCTTGAAATCTGCATACAAACATTTTAAGGAGTTATCTCCCTGTAGTGTTAGGTACCACCTTAAACGACAATATAACTTTTGCATGTAGAAAAAAAAACAATCTATACCAATTTTGATGTCTTGGATGGCCATTTCGGAAAATAATTCCTCGTCAGCAGAGCTAAACGCCAAAAGTTTGGCAACCCAAATAATAAGTCAAAAATATGAACAAAATATACTAGTAGCCAAAATTACCAAAAGGTGAAAGCCAAAGAACCGTAGACCTACATAATAAAGTAAGTATGCATAATTTATTTTTACAGATAAGTGTTCATTTGGTAATCCAAACATTTCCTTCTATTTCGGATTTTCGTAAAACTAATAATGTTTTAGTAGTTATAGATTGAACATTATGGCGGGAAATTTTTCACGTACTTTTTACTGCATAATGGAACCAAATATTCGCGTGTTAATATCTACAAAAGGCATTTTGAGCCATAGCATATTTCAGTCATAACTTTTTTGTTTAAATTACATTTGAAATTTTGACTGGTTTTATAGGGAAGACATTTTGGCGAAAATTTTCCCGTACTTTAATTATGATTGTTTTAGTATTGCAGGAGTTATTGACCTTTTCGTGGAATTTGCTGTGTATGGGGTGTATTAGTTAGCATTTTATTTACAGTTCTAGTTTGAGGTCGAATGTGTTTCAGTACTCGACATAATATTTTCTTAAAATGAATGTGTACTTACAATTGGTGTTGCCTGATTCCAACAAAGAATAGTACCTAAAAATATATTCATGAATGTCTATTAGTAATTACTTAGAAATAGGTTTTCGATGACGCAAAACACCGCAAATTATATCTTACTAAATACGATCTTAACAGAAAGAGAGACATTTTAAATTGAAATGGTGTGTCATTTCACTGTATATATTATTTTTAGTATGTATTGTATATAGTTTTATAATATGTAAGCATATCTTGGACTCAACCACGGCTACCCCGGTGGTGGTTGCCCCCGTTGTAAAGGGGTAGTTTTTCCAAATACAAAAAATGTAAATATATATATATATCTTGCCGCGCTCATATTTCATGAGACACGCTTATAAAAGGCAACATGAGAAAATAATTCATCTAAATTGCTAAGAAAAATGCAAGTATCTTATATTGAGTAATCGTTCACGAACAAGAAATTTTAACCTGTTCGTTCACGAACAAAAAAATGAAAAAAATTTAATTTTCCCGTCATATTTTGCATTTTTTGTGAAAAAGGTCTTTTAACCACTCCAATATAGAAGAATGTTTCCATTAAAGTGATGTTTCAGTCATAAAAAAGTGTAAATGTGTGAATATAGGAATATTATAGTTCTTGTGACATTTTGATGCAATGCTTTTTAGACTTTCTGACCACATTTCACGCAAGGTTTTTATCAACGAAAGTTTTGGAGCATATACCATCAAAGATATACAATAATGGAAGGGAACTGCGAAAAGATAATTAATAATTGGTTCCTTAATTAGTAATAATTGGGGCTTACCGTCAAGGAATCATGTCCGGATCCTCAAAATAATCGTACACGAACTAGTAACCGAATCGTTCACGAATCAAAAAACCCGATTAACAATCGTACACGAACGGCTTTTCTCGATTAACCGGTTGGTCCACCTGAAAAAGTAATGATACATTGTAGTTCTCAATGTGTCATAATCTTATCAATGTCTTGTCTTGAAGTAGAAATAATATCAGATGGTTAAGAGGATATAGAGGTCGTTTACTTATCATTTGATAATACGACCATATATATACTCATCGTGCGAGATAAAGATTAATAATTATGCCAATGAACCATTCGCGACAATGGGGATTTCATTAAAGAAATATACTGTAACCACTGTAAATACCTTATAACATCAAAATGTACTTGTAGATCTGAACTTGGGATAGTTCGTATTAAAAAAATCGTGTTTAAAATTTTGGGATGATATTCAATTTCTTAGCTCATCGAATATAATAAGGAGACATAAAGCACCAATTCTTTAGTAAGAAATGTTAAGACGTCTATGTATTCATTGGGATACTTTTATTTATTCCCCTAAATAATTTAATCAAGCCATTACTTTTAGTCAAATCAAATGGAAGATTTTAGACCATGCTTTACAGGAAGAAAGTTCCAACAATTTTGTATAAAAAAATGGATGTTTAAACCATCAATTTAAAATATCGGTCATTGTGCTCCATATGTTGACTATCTCAATATTAAATCAGATAGGTCTATTTTATTCAAATTAAGGTTAAGGTCCTACATTTTTGTATGATAAACGTTAGAGAAAACCGAACGGAAAAAAATCAAGAATAGACAATCCAGAGATCCTGGCAACATTGGGTACACAAGACGAAGACAAAGAAAACAAAAACACAACACAGAAAACTAAAAAGATGAGCAACACGGACCTCACCAAAAACACAACACAGAAAACTAAAAAGATGAGCAACACGGACCCCACCAAAATCTGGGGTTTAAACCAGGTGTTCGTAAAGTGTAAGCAGTTCTTAGACCTGCCTCTTATAAGACACCCGCCATAACATTGCCATTGAAAAATGTCAGATATTACAACATTCCAGGAATAGATAGAATTTGCGAGGCAGGCAAATGTGGAATGATCGGAGATGAAATGCGTTTTTTATGTAATTGCAAAGAATACTATAGTATATATGATATTAGTATGCAAATATCTAATTTTGGCGGAATTGAAGGATCTGTTTCACCCGTAGATAATGAATAAATACAAATAATGTTGAAAAGTCGTGGGAGTGAGTGAGTAAGCGATTGTTGTTTATCGCCAACTCAGCAATTTTTCAGCTATATGATGGCGAGAACAAGTTATTTTCAATAAGATGATGATGAGGTGTGCTTTGTTCTAGACCAACACTCTGAGTTAAATTTTTATAGTGCTAGCTCACTGAAACAACAGTCCGCGGGTAGACATGTCGCTCCACTAGGACACATTATTCTGATTCCGAGCCAACCAGTCTTTGCTTTTTCTCCTTAATGCTGCGTGCTGAGCGGAGAAGCAACAGATGCCAATTCCTTAGTCTTTGGTTTTACCCGACTGGGACTCGAACACACAATCTACTGCAATCGAGGCGACCACACCAACTATTACGCCACCGATGCGGTGCAAAAAGTCGTGGGAAAGTAAATAACATTCCTACATAGTTTAATTTTGACGTATTCATTATTGCAATGTTTCGTTAAACACGAGACCCAAAAGAAGTTATCTTCTATTGGCTGTCTCACATTGAAAAGCTCCTTTTACTGAAGAAATATGTATTTGGTATTACTCAGAAAAATGTCACCCTGACCTCAATCATTAACACTCGTCGTACGAAATGTCCAAAACCTTTATGACGTAGGGCTTCAATGATTTATGCAATTTTCGTTACATTGCCCTGTGACTCGGGCTTGTACTTCTTTTGTTTAAAAACCTAATACTATAATAATTTTACCGGAACTAAATTGATTTGGGATGCTAAACAAAGTTGGAGGTTTTGGGCACATAATGACTAGTATAACCGCGCCACTATTTATTGAAATGCCCGTACCAAGCCATGCCATGAGAGCGCGCGGTACAAATGTTTGTTAGGATTATCGATTTAGACTCGGTGTCTACGGTGTCCCGATTGCATTCTGAAACTGTTCTCACGGTATATTACACTGTAGCAGAATGTGTACTGTAAAATGATTGGGTATTCTGTTAATATTCTAGGAACAATGATTGCTGTTTGGTTGAAGTTTTTCTTGTTGCTGTCACTGCTGTACTTTACAACAGCATTTTACGTGTATAACTATGGAGGACCTGGTAAGTACTTATCCAAAGTTACTTACGAAAATACGATTAAGAATTGTTTAAAGCTGTTACAGTATTTATTCTTCATCCTAAGGATCGAATCACGTTTTGGCCTATGGTTATGTAAATAATCTAACCTTGATCCATTGTATAATTGCTTGACAATAAAACGTGTTTAAATTAATCTAACCCTTTTTAAGTAAATAGAAACAAGACATATTTTACTGAAATACCAAAACTCAATATGAATGTTTAGAGGGATTTCAATCTTGTACTTTTTAGTCCTGAAATATTTTGAGTACTCCTCTGCTCCAAGCTATTTTCTATCACAAGTATTCGTTAAGATCTGTTTTTTTGTTAGTAAGAAAGAATATGGTTGTAAATGGACATGAAAGAAACAAAATACTAGTATCCAACGTTACACTTACATGTAGACACAGAAGTAAAGAAACATGGCTTTTATTGGTGTTCTACATTGCACAGTCACAGTAGTGTCTTTAACAATGACAATATCACACAGGGGCGGATCCAGGGGGCGCACCCCCTAAAATTGGAAAAAATATTATTTTTTTGCGTAAAATCGTGATTTTTCACACGAAATACACCTAAAATTTTCGCGTCTCGCTCTGCTCGGCGCGATTATTTTAAGTACGCCCCCCACCCCTAATTTGAAATCCTGGATTCGCCCCTGTCACATACCTTAAGATGAGTGTAAAAATACACTTAGCCTGTAGTTATGTGGTACTTTTTGGGCTTGTTTTATGCAGAGCGAAAATAGTGCAAAGCTTCTTGATAGTCTTGTAAAAAGAAGGAACTTATTTTGTCAATTTTCCATCCACATTCATGACATTTTACAAAATTATTTCTCTTTTATATGCAAAGAAAAAAATCATCTTTTTAGTACTTTTGTACATGTATGTCTTTATATATTAATTCACTATTTTAGGTCCATGGCTCCCACGACCTATGCCATATTATGGTGGACCACGATATGGTTACGACGATGATTTTGGATATGGAAACACGTGAAAGACTATGCCATCTTGACTGGTTGTTACTGAGAGACATTAGAGGGAGGAATTATAATGTTTAGGGGAATAGACAAAGAAATAATAAACATAATAATAAAAAAAAATACACTAAATTGGCATTTCGTGTTCATTTTATATCATATACTAAATGATGGGGCCGTCGTGGTCATGATGGTATGATAGTTGGATTTATAACTACATGTGCAATCAGTGCCTATCATAGCTAAAGTTGTGAATTCGAACCCCGTTCATGGCGAGGTGTACTCGATACAACATTATGTGATAAAGTTTGTCAGTGACTTGCGACAGGTCGCTGGTTTTCTCCGGGTACTCCGGGTTCCTCCACCAATAAAACTGACCGCCATCATATAAATAAAATATTATTGAAATTGACGTTGAACACCATACATGATATTCCACCACATCGCTGGTGTAATGGTTAACATGCTAGTCTCGAGTGCGGAAGATAATGGGTTCGACTTCCGGTTGGGTCACACCAATAACTAACGTAATAGGCATTTGTTGCTTCTGCGCGAAGCACGCAGCATTTCAGACTACTAGTAGTTGTTACCGTTTCAGGATAATGTTTCCGAGTGGAGAGTCAATTACTATCGTGTTTCAGTGAACTAGCACTATACAATTCCATTTAAGCGGCTTGGTCTAGTTGAAAGCGGACAGTCACACTGTCATCATTATATACTAGTAGCTGAAAATAGTTCAGTTAGCGTTAAACAACATAACTCATATTAATATGCAATAAAAATGCTTTACTTGATTTTTTTTTCGAAAAGCGTCAAGAGTTATCTTTCTTTCTACGGTGGTACACCATGTTGTAGCACCAGCATATAAAGTCTCTTTATCTGTATTATATAATAATTGAACAATGAAACGAAATACGTTACTGAGAACGGTTCAACAAGTCCTCTATACTGAGAAAATAATTAAATACAAAATAACAATTAACCTAATGATTCCATTGTATAACGTAAGAATAAAGAAAACCCACTGCTCTAGTTATTTAATTTATGAAATAAACATAAGAATGTTTTCATCGTACTTTCGCAGTGTACAAATGGAAGCACTCAATATTTAGCTAATTCATCTCAAAACTTTAAATAAAATACTAATTAAACGGAATCAATTGTTAAAGAATAAACCATTTTTTAAATCCATTCTTTAAAAATTGTGCATTGTAAGTTGAGCAAAAGTGTCAAAAATATATAACAATATTTCGAAGTATGTTCATATGACCTTTGACTTTCAGACTCTGATAATAACTATTCAAAAGATTCTGGCTTGAATGAAAACAGTCTTCACAATTATCCCAAAGCTGGGACAGACTATGTTTGTATACTCCCAGCCAAAAGAGTATTACTATTATTTATGTTTACACATTGACACGGCACCTGCAGATCAAACGTAGTATTACTGCATTAAAAATTGACCACTAAGAATCCATTCAAAACTCACATTAAGGTTGATCTTTTACATAAAAAAGTAATTTGTATGTCATAACCCCCCATTAGAGAATACCCGTGTACATTATCAACTCTCCGTTACCCCATAAGTCACGGTCTGATCCCCTGTAGGTAGTATATACTTTCCCCAACAGTGAGCGTAAAATTATAACGCCCCTTTTTTAACTAAAAAATAATTTATCATTTTTATAATTTTAATCTTCGTTGAATAAGGAATGACAAGCTATAAAACACTATTGTTCGACAATTATAGATGTTAATAAATCATGTTTACAAACTTCGAGATACACGGAGTAAATAGTCGGTCACTGTAAGGTGACATAAATCATGTTCAAATCACAATGGCGGAACAATAAATATCCTAATTATAGGAAATGTTCATCATGAATCGGTACTACCGAGAAGACTGTCCTCTTCTTGTGAGTTATTTTTAATCTTTTATTGATTTTTTAAATTTACTGTTTATTTTTGATTTGTAAAATTAAGTACAATTGAGTTTTTATATGACAATGAAACAGGCCATTGTGTATGATATTTCGTGATATTTTGAATAGCTACGACACAATACTATATTATAACTGTCATTTTTATGCAGGTGGCACGCGTCTTATTAACCAAAATTGTCCATTATTATTTTATATGTTTAACCTGCAAGCAAAGTGCAGTGAATGCAGTCTTACAATACAATAAATAGTGAAAAATATATTTGAGAAAAACGTTTTTGTAAATGAGAGAGAATTAACGGTATGTTACCACGTTTGTTTTTATGTAATCTGTAAGGTAACTTGCTGGAATCCACAATATTATTCACCTAACAAATCTTAAAGGCCTTTAGAGCTTGCCTCTCGCGAGAGTAAATACATGCGATCTGCCCCCGTTGATTCTACAGCAGAAATTGTTACAGTTAATTCATCGTATTTGATACAGAAACAGAAAATGTAGAATATTTAGAAGATCAGCATCGTCAGTAGCACACGGCTGATCACGCTTCGGTTTTTCCCTACTGTGGAGTGGAGAGTATCGGAGTGTGATTGATCATTCGTGAGTTACCGACGATGGAAGGTCAGAAGTAGGATTCAAATTTGGTAGTGTATCTTCCAAAGGTTATTTAATGAATTGTTGTATAACTTCAAGGAACCAGGTTTAAACTGTATACTATGTATTAATTTACTCTCAATTTGGAAGAGTTGTAGTTAAATTCAGATGAAGCATTGGTGGATTAACAACAGCAAAAACACGACTTAATATCATGCCTTTAGTACCCACTATCGAATCAGTAATTACAAAAATAAGACTATAAACTAACAATCGTCATAGTCATTAATATTCCTCTGCTTAAGTGTTTTTAATTTGGATCCACATTCCATATTTTTAATCTACAAAATAAGATTCTTAATGTTCAATACTTAAAGGAACATTACGCGTAATTATTTGATCACTAAACTTACGAATTTTTACGCAAATGGCTTCTGCTTGTGGACTATGAGTGTCTGGTGCATTGAGGGAGCGATTGTGGCTAAGTAGTTTCAAGTGAGCAATTTGTCAGATATATCATGGCTATCGTCTGTAACCAATCGTCTGATCATACTCCGATACTTTTCCTCATGACGTGTGGATAATAATGTAGGATGATCAGCAGTGGGGTACTGACGATGCAGTATGTCGAGAGTAAGTTACCTTTTGATTAATATGATGATAGAGTTTTTCACTAGGCCAACACATCGAGTGATTTTTTTATGGTGTTGGGTCCACGTGCAGTGGTTAGGTCACTGAGACAAGAGCATATTCGGGCGCATTATCATAACTGCAGTCCTTGCTCATATGGTTCGAGAGGAGAAGTAGCAGATACTATTTTTGGGGTATTGATGTTGATGCTATACCAATGGTTGAACCCATATTCTATGCCACCCGGGATGAGTACGCAAACCATTGTACACCAATGAGACGCGGTTGAATTCGTACACGTTTTTTATCAGCTATAAAGGAATATAAGGACACATGTTATGCGCTACGTTTGTCTTGAGTTCAGAACAACTATTAATTTTAATTTTAAGTAAATAAAAACATTGAGACACAGTAAATGTATAACATTACGAAATAAAAACGTAGATATCTAATTTGGTGCGCACGAGGCATTTCTGGAATAACCTTAATCAGGTACGTTCAAAGTCAAAAGATTGGAAAACAAAATAATTATGTGAATAATAGTGAAATGGCAAGTTGAATAGAAAAGCTTCAACAACCAGAATAGAACAAACATAAACTATTAAAACACAAACGGGATATGGACAATAGCTGATAAAAATCTAAGTCCTGTGTTGGAGTAGGCACACAAGATGGTGGTGTATACCAGTCCAAGTCCTATGTTTGCGCGGACACGAAAATATGACGGTGTTAGCCTAGTTTAAGTCTTGTATTGGATGTGCGGAAACTAACAAACAAGACGTTCTGTCCTAGTCTATATTAAATGCTGGAGTGGACACAAAAAGGTAAGAGTGTTATCCAGTCCACGCTATGCGTTTGAGGAGTCAGATAAAAGGGTAATTGTGTTAACTAGTCAACAGTCTGTGTTGGAGTTGGCATACAAGATGACGATGTAAGCTATACCATGTCCTGTGTTGGAGCAGGCACGAACATTTTACAGTGTTAGCCAAGTCTAATTCCTGTGCTGGAGTATGCACAACATACGACAGTTCTAGCCTCGTATGAGTCTTGTGTTGGATGTGTGGTAACAAAAATGAGATGGTGTTAGTCAAATGTAAGTTCTGTGTTAGAATGGGGGAAAATGTGACAATGTTAGATAGTCTAAGTCCTCTGCTGGAAAGGTCACAATGAGAGTGACAGTATTACCTTGTGCAAGTCCTTTGTTTGAGTAGGCACATATGGTGGCTGTGGCTAACTAGTCTAAGACTTGCTTTTGAAGTGGCACATCAAAAGGTGAATGTGGTCACACAAAATTTGTAACTCCAATCTAAGTTCTTAAATGGGATACGCGCAAAAGGTGACGTCTAGAGCATAATAAAAGTCCTGGGTTGGAATAGGCACAAAAAGAGTGACTGTGTTAGCTAGTGCAAGTCCTGTTGTTGAGTCGGCACAAAAAAGTGATGGTGTTAGCACAATCTAAGTCATATGATGCAGTGGCCACAAAACCAATCTAATTCAATTGAGATGCTTGTTGTAATTTTTTCCTTAATTTATTTTGGTTGTGCTATGCACTAACTAGTGCATTGCTAAGAAATAAAATGAAAAAAATATACGTCAAACATCTCATTTTAATTAGATCGTCACGAAAGGTGGCGGTTTTAGCATCGTCTAAGTCCTGTGTTGGAGTGGACACAAAACGTTCATATAGTGTGGCCTAGTTTAAGGAAATCCAGTGCTGTAGTAGGCACAAATGGGGACGGTGTTAGCTAATCTAAGTGCTGCATTGGAGAGGACACAAACAAGGAATTACTGTATTTGCTTTTATGAGTCCTGAATTGGAGAGGACACAAAGACAGAATGACTGTATTGGAGCAGGAACTGCTTACTATTCCGGAGCACCTGAGCTCATCCCGGTTTTTGGTGGGGTTCGTGTTACTCGATTTGTAGTTTTATATGTATGTTTTGTAGATCGTTGCTTGTCCTTTTGTACTTTTTCTTTTGGCCATTGCGTTGTCTGTTCGTCTTCGATATACGGATTCTGATTACCCCTTTGGTATCTTCAAACTCTTCTTAAATAGTCTAAGTCCTGCGTTGGAGGGGACACAAAGAAATGTTTCAGTGGACACGAGAAAAAAGTGACAAGTGGACACAAAAAAGATGATGGTGTTCGTTAGTATATGGCCCGTTTTAAAGCAAAATGTGACGGTGTTATCCCAATCATAAGTCTTCATTAGAATGAGCACAAATTGTGACGGTTTAAGATCTAAGAAAAGGCACGAACAGGTGTCGGTGTTTGCCAGGACAAGTCCTGTGTAAGAGTGGGCACAAAATGGTGACGATTTTAACCGGTTTATTGGATCCCAACTATCTCCTTTTCTAGATTTGCAGCAACCAATCAAATAAACAAGAAATACAATGTTTAATGAAAAGCAACATGCACAAAAAATGTTTGATGATACCAAATCAGAAGCCGTAAATTGAGGAAGGACCATCAATAAAATGACCTAAAGAAAAAGGACAAAAAGACAAACAATGATCTATAAAACACTGCACATGATACTGAAGATCGTGCAACAAGAAGCCCACAAAAACCGCGGGTTAACTCGGGGGTTCCCGAAGGGTTGGAAGTTCCTGCTCTTCTGGTCTTATTAAACCATACGAACAACACGTGTTATGTAATTCATGTTCGTTCAATACAGAAGAAGCTATACTCGTACTTGTAACGACAGCGTAAGCATGAACAGGACAAAAGCAGGGCCAGTGAATGCTTGGAATTAACTTACAATTAATGTTGGTTAAGTCATATTTATACACTGTTTTCGGAGTTAAACGGTTGAACAATCGAACAAGAAGTGTGAGATTGTTTAAATCGGAAAACCGTGGAATAAAACTATAAAGGATTTGTAGCAATATCACGTTGATTATTGCAAGGCTCTCTGAGAGTAATGAAACTACAGCCCAGATTTAAAGTGTGCAATATCTCATTTCTGCGTGTATTCTTTCATAGGTCTTAGCTGTTGCTTATATTCTGGTATATAAACCAATCTGATTAAAATCAGATCTCTCACTTGCTCCCCCTTTTCTGATATGTCGCGGCGTGGGAGATCTGAAGAAATCCCATTACGGGTCACATGTGAATGACCCGATGTCATGAATATTAAATGATATGGTAATTACGGGTTGTGAACTTATTCGACCAATCAGATTACTAGTAGCAAACAACGCTTCAGCTTTGTCGAAAAGATGGCGGATGATAAATATGAGGATGTGCTGAAATCAATTTGCACACAGTTTTCTGTTGAAACGTTTAAAAGAGAGCAGCAAGAAATGATCAAATCATTGTTAGAGAAGACGGACTGCATATCGGAGCAGTTTATTATTAGAATATTACGCTTTCATGATCTCGGAAGCTGAATTTTCATTAGACGAAAAAGGTCATGTCATTGGGTCATTCACATGTGACCCGTAATGGGATTTCTTCAGATCTCCCACGCCGCGACATATCAGAAAAGGGGGAGCAAGTGAGAGATCTGATTTTAATCAGATTGGTATATAAACCATAAAAAGATCAAAGAAAAAGAATGCATTCGTGTTACAATTGTAAATATACGTAAATTTAATATCAATAAGTCATCAACATCAAAATAAATTACCGCTATATTAAATATCTATGAAATAATAAATACATGATGACGTATTGTGTTTTCTGCAGCAGACGACAATACGAAAATGCGTCATCTAGAATTATATATATTTATATCTATCTCTTTATACTATAAGCGTGCATATTAAGATATCATAGAACAAATATTTAATTATTTGACTAGAAATAATAATAAAAAATATATATGTTGATTATATAAAATCTCATTTTCTTCATTCAAAATTAATATGTCTTATATTTCTTTTCAATTCTTGGATTTAAAAATCTCCAACACATTCGGAAGCAATACCTGACTACTATTTCGCCCATTTCGCATTTCGATTGTCTTAACTCTTATCATGTCATCTTATTTTGAAACTGTTTGAAGACTTCCAACCGTAATCTTGCATGGGAACGTACCATCTTGATAAAGGATTTCTTTTGGCAGAGGTGAATGGGTGTACGCCTCGAATAATACTGTCAGCTCATCGGTAACTGTTAAAGTCACTGGAGTATGACGATATATTTATAAGGTCCGATTCTGTTGGACTTTCCGGAACCCAGAGTTTCGCTGAATACCGGTTATCACCTATTTTATTGTGATTTTTATTATCCGACCAGGATAAGGAATGTCCTAACAGTTCCACATCGCCATTATCTAGACTTGTAAAATCTGAAAAATAGATAAGAGAATATAAGTCGTAGAACGTAACAATTATCAAACGTATTTAAAACGACCAGAAAAACTTAACACAGTTTCTAATAAACGTAATAATATGTGTTGTCTTATCCATTTGTCTTGTTTTGTATGACAATAAAATGTGTTTAAAGTAATAATAATATGTATAAGGTTTCATTTTAATTTGTGACAAAAATTGTAAAGTAATTCATCTCCAATTTAATTATAATTAGAATTCCTCACTGCGTACACATGTATTTTATCATTTGAAGAAAGAAAAAACAACACCACCACACTGTAGGAACAGTTCTAAAAATCAATAGAAATAGATGCAAAATCGAGATCTCTCACACTTACGGTATGTACATGACCGCTCACCTCCTTGGCTTGGTACAGGCACTTCAATAAAAAGTGGCGGAGTTTACCTAATATTATGGACACAAACCTCCCTCGTAACTCTTGGAAAGAAACGAAAGTAATCCGCAAATAAAGGTTAGGGTTATGGTGTTTAACGCCACTTTTAATAACATTTCAGTTGTATCGTGGCGGCAGGTCCTCCAAGAGACATTTTGCAAGGCGGAACATCACTGCTTTGGGGCCCTGGGGACAGGCTGAGACTTCTCAAGGAATTGAGCATTTGAGTTAAAAATACCCTCCATAAAATGAAAAAATAAAAATAAAACGTGTATCGTTAAGGCAATATTGCCCTTTAGAGATTCACGGGTCCCTTCTTGGCTCTCCGGGCACCGGGCCGATGTACCGGCTGAACCCCCCTCTCATAGGGCATGCGTGGCAGCTATCCGCAAACAAATTTTGTCCCAATTTGATGTATTTCAGATACGTTGGTATTTACATACAGCATTTTATTTAATCGTGTTCTTGTAGGACAATATTCTTTTGATTATTATTTAAAGTTCTAACAACTAAATAAAGTAGTTCTCAAGTATTTCTGCTTATGTTTTGGCAAATATGCATTCACTCAATGATGCATGCATCTCCAGTATAACATATTGGCGACTGAAATAAGGGGCCTTCATGACCTAACATTTAAGACGAATTTTCTACTATATATTTTTCACAATAACATAATATATGTCTCAAAATACATTTACTTGAAAAACAATCACATATATACATGTATTTCTACCTAGACAAGGGACCTGGTTGACCTCTGGATTAAAGACATTAACTTCTAATCATATGCCTAACATAATTCTCCACCAATAAAACTGACCACCACGATATAACTGAAATATTGTTGAAAGTGGCGTTAAACACCAAAAACCTATACCAAACCAAACATAATTGTACAACCTCAAGTGCTAAGGTTTCCAGGCTTATATCCAAGGTATGAGTTCCCCGGTTTATTTCGTTAAACTGAACTGTCTGCCCCGCCCTCGCCCAATAAGTCTGATAGTCACGATATTAGCTGGCAATTGCTGAAAGTGAAGAAAAACTAATAACCGTTACCCTCATGGACAATATAGAAACAAAATATATCTTCAATTAAATACCACATTATGTGATAAAGTTTGTCAGTAACTTGCGGCTGGACGGTGGTTTTCTCCGTGTACTCCGGTTTCCTCCATCAATAAAACTGATTGCCACGATATAACTGTAATATTGTCGAAAGTGGCGTTAAACACCATAACCCTAACCCCTAACCCAATTAAATGGTGTTCTTACCTGTAAAATGACATCTAACAATGACTTTCTCTTGTTTATTAGTATCAGAACTTTTGTCTTGTGAGTACTCGTTACAGCTCTCTACTATTCCTGATAAGTAACCAATATAACGAATAGCTAGTTTTAATGTATCTACTTTAGACAGTCGTCTGTCCGTGGTAACGGTCGGAGGAATGCATTGTCTTAAACACTCGAACGCTTCATTAATAGACTTCATTCTCCTCCTTTCTCGCATATTTGCAGCCTTTCTTTGGTGAACTTTTTTCGGAGGATACCCCTTACGTTCGTCACTGCTACTATCCAAATTACTGAGAAATACATTTTCTTGGTCAGAATCATTCGAACTTGGAGAGTCTAAACTCGTATAGTCAACAGGATCATAAAAGTCTAGAAAATCTTCATCTAAGGCGTATAGATAATTCTCCATGTTTAGATTTATATAAATTATAGATAAACTTTGAAAGTGTGACTGGCCCGTGCCAAGATATTTAATAGATATGAACACACGATCTATATTTATGTATTATAACTTTAAATGACGGGCACGTGGGGACCATCAAAATCAACCAATCAGAACGTTTGTCGCGTGCTTCTCACGAGTTATTTAAAATGTCTTTAAATTTTATTGACAAATAGCTAAACTATCATTTTTGACAAAGTAAAATTTGCGACAAGCTGATACGGTAGAACAGTTATCAATGTTTAATAGCCCTTGACAGGTACCCGTCTAACGTTTATTTTCAGAGCCTATTGTTGCTGGAGTTTTATCACTTAAATACCCTCTGATATCGGTACCTTTAATAATATTATGTTAAATCTCTTAAAGTGTCAAATAAAACATTTTAATTTCAATCAAAGGAAATCAACTTGAATCATTTTTATCAAATTATAACAAAGAAGAATGAAAAACACAAAATATAGAAATCTAAATAAAAATAATTATCATTTATTGGGGAGCATTTAACTTAAAGCTAGAGTGGTGTGGCTGTTTTTTTGTGTTTTTTTTCTTGTCTTCTTTATGTGTGCGTTTTTGTTCTTTTTTGTTTGTTTGTAAAACGTGATTTTGAAACTTTAAGAAAAATATTATCATCATATATAACACAGAGGCGGAAAAAAAACTTTCTTTTTTTGCATAACAAATATATTGAACGGTATTGTATGAATGCATAAATAAAAATGTGAATTGCAAGATTTCCAAGTATGATTAAATAAGGCTCAAAATTTTATTAAATAACGCTTATTTTTTTAATGACGCTCAAGGTTTTATTACATAACTTAAATTGCCGTGATGTGTTTTTTTTTTTTTTTTTTTTTTTTTTTTTTT
>MJUT01044975.1:456297-473059 GCA_002080005.1 Gigantidas platifrons | reverse complement strand
TTTGGTTTCTTAAAGGTGTATTTTTTTTTAAACATTGGGATAATAAAATGAAAAACAAAAAGTAACTCAGTCAGAATAATTCTAAAATCGTAGAGAGAAACAAAATCGTTATCCTTAACACAAATACATTTAATTAATGACGCTCAAGGTTTTATTACATAACGTTCAGACACGTAAGAGCCTAAAAATGGAAAATATCAATTGTTTGGGCAGAAATTACAGTGTATTTTTTGTCCGACGAGGCATCATATAATCATAAAAGATTTGTTACTGAATGATAACAATCCTTTCTCCAATCTAATTTGTAAATATTATACACAAAAATAAACAAATCGTGATCACCTTCGATGAGCGAATGAGGTGTGCTTTATGGACCAACCATTTTCTTATCTCGATGGGAGATTTCATGTAAGAAGAGAATTTTGGTAAAGGGCATATATGGAAAAGGAGGTCATATTAATCATTAGATATTGTTTTTACCAGACAGTAACAACATCCTAGTCGGTCCCCATCACTGTTCCTCATTCTCCAGATAAGAACATGGTTGGTGTCCTACTTAATATATAATTAAGGCAATGTTTCAAAAATAACGTCACCATTTTACTACTTATGCTAAAGGTTTTAAAATTAAAATATTGCGTTTACAAAAATGCATATCTCACCCCCTGTACTATAGATATACGGCATATTCCTGTCGAATAGCAAAAAAAATAAAAAAAACGAGACTGCGAAAATTTAACGAGATGCAATAGCAACTATAGGTCTCACTATTAGACAGACGAATTAAAATTAAAAATAATATGTCTCTGTCCCATTTCATAGAAAGACGCTATATCTTAAGATAATGATTTTACCCAAATCAGCATTATCACCCACGCAGAATTTACCATGTAATTTATTTTAGTCGCAGACTTCCTGTATTAAATTATTATCATCATACTCAATATACTCCTAAATAAGATTTAAACTATCCAAAATTCTATATTTATAAATGATCCAATCTACTACTCAGCCTCGATTTATACCTTTGCATATATTGAAAATTTACATAATATCAAAAGAATTTAAAGATGTTCTAAAAATATCTTTCTTTTCAATTTTGTTATAATCCGTCGCAACCGCATCGCTGGTGTATTGGTTAGCGTGCTCGCCCCGAGTGCGGTAGATCGTAGGTTCAGTCGAGACCCGGTCGGTATTGGTATTTGTTGCTTCTCTGCTAAGCATGCAGCATTAAGGAGAAAGAACAAAGACTGGTTGGCTCGGAATCAGAATAATGTGTCAGAGTGGAGCGACATGTCTACCAGCGCACTGTTGTTTCAGTGAGTTAGCACTATAAAAATCCAACTCAACGTGTAGGTCTAGAACAAAGCGGACCTCATCATCTCATTGAAAAGTAATTTGTTCTCGTCATGATATACATGTAGCTGAAAAATTGTTGAATTGGCGTCAAACAACAATCAGTCTCTCAGTAACTCACTCATAATCCTTCGCCGTTTTACGTTATCAAACTTTGGAACTTTTTACAGACCTTACACGTCTGTGTATTTCTACACTATAATCATTTCAACGGGGATCAAGCGAAATATTGTTTTTAATTACATGCAGAAATCGACATTAAATCGATACAGAAAAAGTTTCAAGTCGAGATTTTGAGATTAAATGTCGAATTCTGTCTGCGTGCTTAGTGGAGAAACAGCATATACCAATATTATAGTATTTTGTTTGTTCAGACCAGGGGCTCGAACCCACGATCTGTCGCACTCGAGGCGAGCATGCTAACTATTACACCAGCGATGTGGTTTGGAGCTAGTTAACCAAGACAGATATACATTTATAAATTAATATCAAATACTAGTATGCCAGTTAATATGTTTATGGACATAGAACTAAAAGAAGAAAATTACAGGGGATGGGAAGACTATTAAGAGCAAACATACCTTGTCTTAAATTTTGAAGTATTCATTGAACAGGATTTATATTGAGTCGTTGATGAATATAAATAAGATCTCCCATAGAATGGAGATGTGTATTTGTTTCTTCTTCTATTTCCCACAAATACTGACCGCCGTTATCAAGTTGAAAATTATGTCAGAGGTTGGACATGACAATTGAAAAATGAAAAAAACCATTAACAAGTTTTTGATGAAGGAGACAGCAGCCTTGAATGTTTTAACAGAGAGACTCATAAACAAGGGGTCATGGCAGCCGGTTTCAGTCAGATATCGTGTACGAACAAAAAACGATTCTTGCCTTTGCGGTTGTGTCTATCAAGGAGGAATAATGAAAGTCGAGGAATGCATACATTGTGATTGTCTTTATGGTGGTCTAAGTCTATCATTTTCTGTAATAGCTACTGTTATATCCTTTTACCGTTAGTATTATTACAGCTTTTATGCCATGATAATAAAATTGGGTTTGTATGCGCTGCATTCACTGTTAAATTGTTGGTGATGTTTCAATCGTAACCATGCCCCAAGATACTTGAAATACTGCGAAAGTTGGTGTTACTAACCAACCAATCAACCAATCGTACCAACATCAATTAAATATCAATTCAGAATTGCAGAATTTATATATTTAGCTATACAATTATATAATTGAATGATACCATCTTCAAATTTACGACACCGGCGTTTCTTACACTGTTTCTAATAGTTTGTACAAAGTCAAGTTAAACGATATATGATTCGTAAACACAGTTGCAGACACTACTTAGACAGATATATTGTTTAAGAGGTGGACAGCATTGTTTCATTGTACATGGTGACGAAACACGATGTTTCACGACTCAAATTAACAGTTTGAACGTAACTATTGATTTTAAAACGTGTCACAAAAGATTTATAAATATTGAATTAATGACAAGAAAAGTCAAGAAGTAACAATATTACAATAAATTTTCAATATTTAAAATCCTTAAAAATTTACAATGATTTTGAGAGACAGGTGTGGATTGAAGACGCCAGTCCGGGTACTTCAACTCTGGGTCAACAACACTTCTTGTTCGTTGCATTTGTAAACTCACTCTCTTAAAACGTTTGACGGATGTCGATCTTTTCTTCCGAAATTGCGATAAATGCTGCTTAAAAGATGGAGTATCAACAAGGGCGTGGTTCAAAAGTTGTGAAAAATATCAAATTAATATAAATTGAAATTTAGTTTAAACATTGATTAAAAGAAATTATAGTTTGAGTGTGTAAATGGAAAGTTACTGTTGCCTTATGGCATAAGTGTTATTGTGTCACAAAATAGGCTAACATTCCGTATCCATTCACCGGAAAGTAAACACTAAGTAGTCCATGTTACTCTTTTGCAAGTTGCCAAAGTATCGTTCAACACAAGGGTACTTACTATATTTTAATATTTGTACTTATTTAATTAATTGATTAATTATCATAATAATTTTACTACACATATATGCATTCAGTGGGGTTAGGGGTAATGATGTTTAACGCCACTTTCATCTATGTTCCAGTTATATCATGAATATATGGCGATCAGTTTTATGGTTGGAGGAAACCGGAGTACCCGGTGAAAACCACCGACCTGTCGCAAGTCACTGACAAATTTTATCACAAAATGTTGTATCGGGTACATCTAGCTATGATCTGGATTCGAACTCATAACTTTAGTGATGATAGACACTGATTACACATTTAGTTGTAAATCCAACTACCATACGATCATGACCTGATGGCTCCTGGTTCTTTAACGTCCAGCGGCAAATTTATCATGAATAACAAGTTCTAAAATGTATATAAGAAAATACAAAAATGAGGGAGGAATGCAACTATTTTTGACTGCCATTAGAAATTAGAAATGTTCCGAACATTTGGGTAGGGAAGGATAATAGCATGTCTAAGTGGCTGAAATGCGCATACACTTTCAAAACACGGCACTTACTATATGGTCCATTGTAACCCGACAACCCCGTAGAATAAGCACCACAGGGGACGTGCTGGACATTTTGAGCTCTGGGAACCGTCACTCGTATACCCTGCAACCTTCATACATATCAAAACTGAAGACCAAAAATTAAAACAATTAAAACTTTCATACTTGAAATACGAAGCAAAACAAACAAAACAGATATGAATATATAATTCTTGTAGAATTAATGTATATCGTTTTCGTGCCTTTTGATTGGACAAGAGCACTGTCATGTGTTTGTTTTTGATTCGTTCATAACTCTATGAACTTTTTTGTATGACCAGTATAAACAATATGGCGGTAGCCGCCAGGAAACTACGATAGTGTCGATTGAAAGCAAGCCTGAAAATCAGTTTAATAATCAAAATAGGGAAAAGATTCACGTGGAAGAATTATAAGGATTAAGCGCTTCTTTTCAGGAGTTCATGCATGTGTAAACGGTGCCGACGCACTCACAAACTTTACACAAACGTCCTTCCTTCGGACGTTTATTCATTTTGTGATTGCATCGGCACCGTTTACACATGCATGCATTCCTGAAAAGAAGCGCTTAATCCTATAATAATGACTCCATCAAATATTAAACAAACGATAATTGTTAAGGTCTATATAGACACCTTTCATCACAAGAGCTCTAAAAGACAGTTGGCACCCAACAACACTTAACATTAAAATTATTAAAAATAGAGAAGTCAAATCAATATAGGTGTATTTACCTTAACACTGTATTATTTGATTTGCTAGTAGACACAACTTATCAACACCTATGACACGTGTTATAAGAGATAAATACCTGTAATTCATCGTGTAATCAACTGCCAACCGATCCTTAACAGAATCCGATTATAAAGACTTGTCTGAAAATGGTATGAAATAACGTGACAATTTTTTAATAAAAAAAATAATTAAAAAAAATATATTTAACAAGTTGATATTGACTAGTTATTGAATTAAAAAGAGTTATACACACACGTACAATATACCACCCCAAACACGTGTCCAATTATGCGAACGATTTACAGCACATGAACCCTATATTGTGACTCAGATGAGGAACAGGAAATAACAGTTTTTTTCTTTACATTTTCGTCAAAGGTAACAGTTTTTAATCGGATTTTCTCTAACTTTTCTACATGTTTATTTTCGAAACGGCTAGCGAAATAAATATTTTCAACACATCAAGGGACATAACTGCGATACCACAAAAGTCAAAATCGAGTACACCTCGCCATGAACGGGATATATCCACCGATACATACAGTGATATAACTACGTAGCTAACATGTGTACATTTTTGTATATGCAAATTAGAACACAGCTAATCTATATTTTCGTTCAATAAAATTAAAGTAAAATTATAATTTGCTTCTATTTCATCATGCATAAAATGCAACAACAAAAAACCCGATCATTTTTTTAAACATCTGCTTGCACACATACATTGTATTACTTTAATATTACTTTAAAATATAACAATTATTTTGGCGCAATATATAATTCAAAAAATTAAATGTAGACCTAGATTTGCTCTTAAATTATAAGATTATTTTACAAATGTTTTCTTTTCTCACAATTAAAATTATTTGGGACCAAAAGAAAAAATATACAAAAGAAATTTTCTTTTTAACATTGCAAGAAATGAAAATTTGATGCTTTATTTAAGTCATTGTTAGTGTAGAGCCTTCAATATTATGGTATGGCACAATTTACTGACTATAAAAAGTGTATTTGCTCTGAATAAGAATCAAATAACACAATGTTTATATAACAAAGGTAATAGACTGTTATCGAGTGTTTATATTATTCGACTTTCATCGGCTTTAGAAGTAAATTATTTACTTTAAGACAACAAAGATATTGTAAAGATTAGTGTTAATCAATAAAGTGTTGACTTATGTACAATAACTTTGTCTTTATAAAGCGGTGCGACTAGGTTCCCCTTTGCAACCTTCTCTTTATAGCTAAATTATCAACAAATTGTTATTCGCGCATGTTCCTCTGGCTTAGCCGATGGGAGTACGGATCCTTTAAATGAATGAAAGTAATAAAAATATACAATTGAAAAACAAACAAAACATTGAAATCTAGAGCTTACTCGTGAGAAAATGTAATAAATTGAAATCTGCTTAAATTAAAATTTATTTATATAGAACTATTTATTTTAAAAACCAACTGTGTCAGTGGGAAAAAATCTCAAACTTTGATTTTAATTATTTGAAACTAAATAAAAATGTTACTGAAAAATATAATAAAAACATCTAGGTAATTAAATATATAGAGTAGCATTTAAATTGTATCATTTCAAAATCACATGAACAAATTCAAAATTTTTACCCAAATTTAAAAATAACAGGGATTGTTAAATGTTAATTTTATATTAAAAATAATATAAAATCGTATGTGCGTAATTTCTTGATGGTTATATACAGTGCACATAAGTATTCGCATGATTCTAATTTAACCAATTTATTTCATATAAAACTACAAATTTTCAAATCATTAACCTGAAGTCAATTCATGTCCGATATAGATAATTCAGGGGCGGATCCAGTATATCAAGTTAGGGAGGCGTACTTAAAATAATGGCGCCGAACGAAGCGAGGCCCGAAAATTTTGGGGGTATTTCGTGTGAAAAATCACGATTTTACGCAAAAAAATCATATTTTTTCCAATTTTAGGGGGGAGGGGCGCCGGATGCGCACCCCCCCCATTGAATCCGCCCCTGTAATTTATTTGATAATCAAAAACATAATTAAATGTTGTGTTTTTTCTAAGATTCATTAAAACAAACATTTTTCAGAATATACAACTTACACATAATCAATTTCGTCTAAAGGATAATGTATCGATATTACTTTAGCAGTCAAATAATTTAAGATCATCTTTAAATCTGTCGGGGCTGACGTGGTCGTGATCATATGGTAGCTGGATTTACAACTATCTATGCAATTGGTGTCTATCACCACTGAAATCGTGAGTTCGAATCCCGTTCAGGCGAGGTGTACTCGATAAAACATTATGTGATAAAAAATGTTGGTGACTTTTTATTTCATACAGGCAACCTTTGATACTGTGGTTCGGTAATTCCGCTTGAATAGACGGAAATATAAAATAGTCATCAGCTATACGGCAAGTTTGAAGATTTTATATAAATGAAACTACTGTAAACTAGAGGGTCAGGGGAGCATGTATCACTCATAATTCTGAAAGGGGACCATCTAATGACCATTTTGAAGTAAAAAAAGGGGAGTAACTCTGGTTAGATTTGTCGAAAAATCATCATTATCGAACTTGACCTAGATATTCATGAGATACACTTACATACCAAACCTAGCTTCAATCTGACTTTTCATTCACAAGTTATCATCTGGAAACAAAAAAGCACACGGACGGACGGACGGATGGACGACACCCATTTCTATAGTCCCCTTCGACGAAGCGTCGGGGGACAAAAAATCCTAACATAAAAATGAGAAGAAAAAAGAACAAAAAAACATTCACAATGACAAATTAAATTACGTCTTTGATATCGCCTGACACTAAAGCAAAAAGCGACGGTAAAATCTCATAAAAGATGACACAGTTTGTCAAATAAAAAAATGTATCTATTTCTACACACGCTTTCTTGTTTTAAAACACTTGTTTTCGGATTTGAAATGAGAATTCGTCCCCTCCGTTGTCCATAATGGATTTATTTTTCAAGTTGTCTGTATATTTCAGGGATTCAAATACTTCGAGCGATGTGGATCAATTTCTCGTGTGCAGGATTTGGTATCTTTCAATCTAAGTTTCCATGGTTTTGAATTTACGGAATGTTATTGTATGTATAGTAAAAGTAAATAAATGAAAAGTGGATGCTATTTTTACAGATATTGTCCATACGGTGGCGTAACCGTTATCAGTATTGTCAAATATATTTCGTGAAATGAAACGAAATTAAGACTACGATTCCTGTTAATCATAATAGGATTAAAATTGCTAACTGGTTCCCGATTAATAATTACTATCGTATGCTACCTTTAACAGTTATTGTCCAAGTGGTGACGTAACTTTTATCAGCATTGTTTAACACATTCCGTTAAACGCAGTTAAGATTATGATTTCTGGTAATAATAGGATTAAAGTGTGTGTTTATCATTTAAATATCGTGTCATAAGTGTTAATCAGTCTTATCTACTTCAAAAACAAATAAATAAAATAATAGAAACTTGTTAAAAGTAAACTCAGTTAACTTGTCAGACTGCCCCAATGATAATTTCACTTCCTTTCGACTTCTTTCGATTGTGCGCATGCGTCATGAAGATTATATTCCTGAAACGCACCGTGCACACTAAACGAGAATATATTTTCATTCCTAAAATGAACCACAAGAGACAGACAATATTTCGATAAAAAAAAACCAACATGTTATGCAGGTCAAATAAAAATAAGGACCATTTAACGATAAAGTAAGTTTTTACTTGCCCAACAAATTACTTCTTCGTCTGCTGCGATCGTCGGAACTTCCGCTGATTCCGTACCACTTGATGAGGGTCACGGAATCATACGATGTTTGGCTATTGCCGTTACCTTGTCTAGATGCATGTTGCTATTAGTTCCCGAGTGTATCATCCGCTCAGTAGTCAGTGATTCGACAATGATATGTGTGGCTTATCAGATTTTTTTTTATCGAAATTTACATTTGCCTAAATTATGTAAATTAACATTCTCCTCCCTCAGATATAGGTGACCTAAGCCGGTTTTGGCTATCCTGTTTAGGACATTTGGTACCAAAGATATTTGAATGATTTGCTTTTCAAATATTTCAGATTTGAGCGTACCTGATGAAGGTAATTACAGGAACGCGTCTGGTGCACTAAATTCGATATCTACGTTTTTATTGTCCTTGTTCACTAGCTTTGATGGGTCACGGTCAACGTCGGTAACCCACAGTTGATCATGCTCCAATTATTCTTCACTCATCACGCATTGGTCAACAGACAGACAAATCTGTCTTCGTTTCGGTGGTAAAATAAAGGTATTAATAGTTTCCAATTAAAATCATCGTTTGATATTATTAATCACCTACTTTCAACGAAACTGCATGCGCGAGAAAAGTAGTCCAATAATTTCAAACAAACTTGCTTTTCAGATATAAGTTTTCCCCAACAATGCAAGATATATTCTCATGTTTAAAGCATTATCTTATAAGATTTCCAGTAAAACATCCCATCTGGAGTTCTAAGTTAAGAACTTTGGCACGAGAGTATTGGGGATGAATTTCAATTCTATAAATTACATGGTATCGTGTATCGTGTATCAAGATTGTAATTTTATGTTTAATTAATTAATAAAATATGTTTAAACTAATTTCAATTGCTTTTTTCATGTTCCCATTATATTGTAAATAAAATATAAGATAAACCTGTAATTGTTATTGGCGAATTGTGGATAGTATTAAGATGTCGGACTTATTTTCATTTTACCAGACAAAACTGTCACAAGTGTTGTGATTGTCGGCCCGGGCATTTGATAGCTAGAAGAACATATGATTTTCTTCCGTGGTTCCAAATGACGACATAACCACATACGGACTTATATATCTATGTATATACATGTAGTATCGTTCTAGGTTTATATAAATTGTATTTTATGTAAAAATAAATATCTATGGAAGACTATATCAGGCTGTAGAGGTTCCTTTTATCAAAGAGGAGTCGTAGTGCTCTTGATCGTAAGGTAATTGGATTTACAACTACATATGCAATCAATGTCTATCACCACTAACGTTGTGATAGTTCGAATCCCCCTCATTGCGAGGTGTACTCGATACAACATTGTGTGATAAAGTTTGTCAGTGACTTACGAAGATCGGTGGTTTTTTCTTGGTACTCTGATTTCCTTCACCAATAAAACCAAGTGCAACGATAGAACTGAAATAGTGTTGAAAATGGCGTTGAACATCACAACCTTAACATTATTTTTTTTTATCAGAGATGAGTATAATGCTGATTTTTAAAAGAATAAATAATGTAACTGAATTTTACAGTATAAAGTTTTTTTTATTATTATTCAGTGTCTCATACGTCAGATTATATATAGGACTGGGTATTTATTGTTTTATATGTAAATATTATATATTGTATATGTTTTATAATAATCAATATGTGGCACTTCAATAATAAAATTAAATTTATTTATTTATTATTTTAGTAATTTAAACCCCATTCTTAACTTACTGATCGTCTGTTGTCAGAGGTTGCACATGTCAATTGAAAAAGTTTAAAACTATTTACAGGTTTCATAAATTAAATTTTTGAATCAAGAGAAAGCTGCCTTGAATGTTTCAACCGAGTGACTCATAACTATGGTCCATTGCAGTCGATTCCAGTATCATATCGTACGAGGAAAGACCGATTTTTGTATTTACCGAGTCTTACAAGGGAAGATAATGAAAAACGAGGAATGCTTCTGTTGTGATTTTCTCAGGGTGGCTTTTTGTCTAACGTTTTTTAATGATCGCTATTTTATCATGAGCTATTTTATATATTATCGAAAATACAAATAAAAGCAGTTGATTACAATTTTCTGGAGAAATCGAAACTATCTAATAAATCATACGGGTTCCAAAATACGTTTGAACGATGACTAAAAATCAAAGTCTATCGTATGTCGTATGGGCAATATTTTATATGAGTTAAGTGGAAAAGGGTCGAACATTTTTTCATTATCATAATGCATGGATCGATTTTGACAAATTCGAGTGGTCAGTTACGACTGTTAGCCATAACACAAGCTGTATATGATAAGGGTCATGGGTCAGACAGACCCATACGTTCTCTGTCTATCATTAAATCAACACAGATGGACGTTAGTCCTTTCAGGAACATAATGCATGAATTATTCCTTAAGTATCTGAAAATCTTTTGTAAATACAAGCCATATCTTTTAAACGATACAGATGAACATCAAAACAAGGTATATACACAAAGACCACCTCTTCATAAAATGATTTTGATAACAACATTCTAAGGTTGCTGTCCGCAGAGACGGATACAGACATTTCCATTAAAGGGGTTGGGGGTCGTTTTTTTTTTTTTTTTTTTTTTTTTTTTTAAGAAAAAATCGTATTTAAAAAAAAATTGTTTTAAGAAAAATTAAAATATACAAAGAAAGACTTCAAAGCGAAAATACAATACATGGTAAAAAGACAACGGACAAGGACGAATTTGGAAATTGCTATAAAACATGTTTTACCAGTCAATAATTAAGCTAAAAAAAACGCACTGGATCCGCAACACATTTTGTTATTATTACTCTTTCTCTTTAAGAAATATATTTGTTATAATCAATGATATATTTCGAGATTGCTTTGGATCAAAATAGTAAACATTGGTGGGCTTATTGCATTTTGACGGATTTCCCGCCGAGCTTCACTTACAAATACGGAAAAATTGTAATATTTATAACAATAAAAACATAGTAATCTAAGTTAGTGTGGTGAGCACCACTGCATGATGTTCATATTGCATTTGCGCAGAGTTACTTTGCACGTCATTCATACGGAAAGTATCCAAATATTGTCTACCGACCAAAGAAATATGACATAATTATGTTTTTTTTCTTCATATACCTTTTCTAATAATTAAAAATATTACAAAAAAAACTCAAATATGAATTTAATCGTTTACCAAAAATAATTAAAATGTGTTTTATGCATTATATTTGTCATATGTAAATGAGAGTTTAATCAGTGAATGGCATGTGATCATAATCAGGAACACTCTTATAAAGTGTGTCTCCTACAGAGTTCATGACATAATATGTAGTGTTGCCAAAAACTTGTTTGTTTGTTTTTTGATGGTGCTAAACGCCACTTTCAACAATAATTCAGTTGTATCGTGGCGATCAGTTTTATTGGTGGAGGAAACCGGAGGACACGAGAAAACCACCGACCTGTCGCAAGTAACTGACAAACTTTATCACATAATGTTGTACACGTCGCCCTGGTCGAGATTCTAACTCACAACATCAGTGCATGGTGATATGAAACATGTTATATGCATTACCAATGAATATGCTTAATATTTGAGTAAAACAACTTTTCATTTGACAATAAAGAAATGTCATTTTACTTATTTGTACTTAGCTTTAAAACATATGCTTTTAAAATCAATGACATTTCTTTATTGTCAAATCCTTTTCTAAATAAATATTTACTGTCTGTGTCAAGTCTGTAATTCCTTACTATATGTTCATCGATTAATGAATCTTAGTAGATTGATCGTATCTCGTCACATTTTGTAAGTTGTATTTTACGGTCTCTTTTGATTTTGGAGATATAAACACAGTACCATCATTGAATACATGTCCTTTAGTCTTTTCTTTCTTTTGGCCATTGTGTTGTCTGTTCTTCTTCGATTTGTGGATTCTGATTATCCCTTTAGTATCTTCAAATTCTTCTAAGTGATGACGTATGTTTTCAGCCTGAGCAATCAGGACCAACATTAATGTTTTATAGAAAAATAAGAGACTTTGTGATACGCGTGTAAATTGTTAGAAAATACAGAAATTTCTTCATAATTCTAAGTGTTCCCAAAAAGTTAAGAGCTTCATAGGGGACAGTTAATGAGTCATCCTTAGATCGTGGTAGATGTGTTGTCGTAAAGAGCTGCCAATCAATTGATCGATTGTTGTTGTTGTTTTAGTTTAGTTTAGCTACATCCTTAAAATCTAAAAACGTAAAATGTTTCTAAGATCATCTGTACATTCGTCGTAAACACTTCCCGGTCCTATCCTCATTCATGACTTATCACCGGGTATGTAACTATATTAATACGACGGGCGTCATTAGTGGAGCAGGAACTGCCTACCCTTCCGGAGCACCTGAGTTCACCCCAGATTTTTAGTGAGGTTCCTGTTACTCCATCTTTAGTGTTATGTGTATGTTTTGTAGATCGTTGTTTGTCTTGTTGTACTTTTTCTTTTGACCGTTGTGTTGCCTGTCCTGTTCGATTTATGGATTCTGATTACCCCTTTGGTATCTTCAAACTTTTCTTACAGCTAATATGTCGCCTTGTTTCCGGACTCACTACTGGCACCGACAATACTCCGAGGTTCGTACAATTAGCGTTTTTCTGCCTATTTCTAAACTCAATAAAACCTCGTACATGAATATAAATTTTAGATACTAGTACCTAAATTGTACACATATATTTTAACAAGTTAATCTACAAATCTATTGTTGTCATTTTTTTTTAAAAGAAAAAAACACAACCATAAGTATAATAAAAACACAAAATGCACATCAAATTTATGAATAAAAATACCCCATTGGTATCTTTAAACTTTGCTTGTTTCTAGCTTAAATGACAACTGTGTGCAAATATAATCAAACCGCATGACAACAAACATATAAACATGATAAAGTAATTAGTTATATTAACGGTTACAGGTCATCCAAGGTCAGGGTATAATCCCCAGTGACTCTGACCCGGGGATATAATATTGACCGTGAGGGTCAACATAATATCTCTTCAGGATACCTTGTAACTCTTCAATACGTCTAATTGTTGTTTAACAAAGTCCTAACGACGAAATGATTTGATCCTTTATGTCAGGACTCACTGTGTGTCTTTTCAGACCGCCGGTCATTCCCCGGACACAATATGCTATATGACAATGATACTGGTGAAGACAGATGTCAAATTTGTCGCCCGACTTCATCCTGTGTTCGATCATCTAGCAAATATTGAACAATAATAAAAATATAATTTACCCGTGTTCGAATAAAAACGTAGATATAATTTAGCGCACTTCTGGAATAACTTCACTACATGTAGGTACGTTCAAAACCGAAAGATTGGAAAGCCAAATTATTTTAAAATATTCGAGAGCAATAACACCGAAGGCCCTAAATAGGATAGCAAAATAGGCTAAAGTCACTTATATCTGAAGGAGGAGAACCTTAGTTTTGATAATAATTACATCATTTAGGATCTGTAAATGCAATAATAAATCATGTCAGTCCTGAAACACAGAATAATGGGGATGATAACCTCGGGGACTAATAGTCCAGCAGCAGTGGTATCGACAGTAATAGTGATAAAAACGTAGATATCAAAATTAGTGCGCACGTCTCGTTTCTGGAATAACCTTCATCAGGTACGCTCTAAACCGAACGAATGGAAAGACAAATGATTTAAAAGTATTTGAGTGCAATAAAATCAAATGGACTAAAAGAATGGAAACAAAAATAATACTCCAAAATTGATCAATTTCATTTTTTTTTTTCAATAAAAACATATTTTCTTGTTTATTTACAAAATTATCTCAAATTGTAAAGTCTGAAACACGCTACTGTACCAGAGTTCAATGCCAATTGCCCAGACGTTTAGAGTATATTGTGTTCTATTTTACATAATTTTCAATGAAAATAACGAAAATAGCTAGGCTCTCCAAGAGAGAAAGAGAGGTCTACAATCGTGAGTGATAGATTAAAACAATAATAACGATAGATTAACTTGGATACACTTGGTTACATATTTAATCAGTTTTATTGTAGAAAATGTAGATGTTTAGCGTCTTCCCATATTGTTCCCGGTTTTTAGCATGGTTCGTGTTACTCGATCTTTAGCTCTATGTTTAAGTTTTGCAGATCGTTGTTTGTCCTTTTTTCCTCTTTCTTTTGGCCATTGTACTGTTTGTCCTTCGATCTACGGATTCTGATCACCCCTTTGGTATCTTCAAACTCTTCTTACCTTGGATACACTTGGTTATAGCTTCAATCAGTTCAACTGTAGAATATGTCGATCTTTAGCGTCTTCCCATATCGTCCAATAGTTTATACAGATATTCGGTCAGGCGAGTTAATAAACGGAATGGACTGATCATTCAGTTTGCGTAGGATTCTTACAACAACTTTAGGTCAGCAGTAAACCAACACTAACATTGATAAGATAAGATCACACTTATATATTGAACTTGATGACTTTCATAATGTATCAAAATTATCATTGAATTATAATTACTGACAGTAAATGGATGGTATCGTGTTTACTGATCACTTGTAAAGATATCTGTTTGTATTTGGGCAAGATATACAAAAACCACGTTATACTATATAAGGAGCTTGAATGACCAGAATATTATGATAAATTTATCGTAAAGATCTTTTGTAGCGGCACTTGAACTAATCCTATATAATACCGACAAGATATCTATACCGTTAAAGTTTTCTGTAAATAAATTTGGAGGGGTGTACTTAATGATAAGACGAGGGCTAATCTAGTGCGTTTTACATACCATCACATGACTGTCGCGAGACTAACACGAGATAGTACTCGTGTGTTGTTGGAAACCGCCCCTTAAACCAACTATTGTACGACATAAAAGCGTGGTAAACAAAAATGATTTTCTCAGCTAGATAGTGGATAAAGACCAAATTTGTGATAAAAAACCTATTTATTCCATTTTTATCACATATTTTGTTGTATCCTGTAGTTTTTTGGATAGCAAATTATCTTTAATTTGTCGAAAATTGCAGTAATATCAATTTCCATTTTCAAGCCTTGTGTACACCAATTTTAAAGCTTAACGTCACTGGTTTAAAATAATGATAGCAAACTCTCTAATTTGGAATTAATTGTCATCTGACCACATCAGTTACTCCCATTTCATGCGACATTATGCACTTTTGTGTAGATATGAAAACTTACATTTTTTTTTATGTTTGTTCATTATGAAATGTCAACAAGTAGTGATTAATTGAGAAGGAAGAATCTAGATAACAAATCTGTTTTTTTTGTCGGTATCCTACTTCGTTCATTAGAAAGGAATATTAAATGTTGGAGAAAACAAGAGTTGTCTTTCTTAAGTTACAATTTTTTCTTTTTGGACGAAATGTGAAATTTACGAAAATTATGAATATATTAAGAGCAGTGTGATTAGAAGTATTTTATTTATTTGATAACCTAATACCTTAATGTCAGGTAAACTTCAACAACTGTAAAAACAAACAAATACGCGTTTCACCTTTGTCCACACTAAAAATACTAAAATGATTGGACAACGAATATTGCATCATAAGTGTTAAAATGTTGTGATTCACGAATTTTGTTTATCTCCGGCTATTTTGATTAGCGAGTGTTATTAGGGATATTCGGTCAAGGGCAAGTAACCTTAATAGATTGTGTGGCGCGTTATAACGCAATTTCTGTTCCTTTCGGTCAATACGTACAAACATCTCCACGAAATTTCGACAACCAATTTAAATTTGTAATATTTCAGCCGTCAGTATTGTTTATTTTTAAAAATATAAATTTCCTAGCAATTTTTAGGGCTTATATCTCTTGTTTGAAATATACACACATTTTTAGTTTGGTATCTTTCCCCATTAAAAACAAACAGAAAGCAACTATTTAAAACACAAATTAAGTAGATAATGATAAACAAAAAAGTATTCTCTATAGAGCAACATATATAAATAATATTTGGGTTTTATGAAACTAAAACTGAATGTAAAAATATTATAAAGAGACATTGTGGGACAGTCTTGCAAAATTCTTTGTTTAATGATGACAATGTTTACAGTGAGTGAGTGATTGTTGCTCAACGCCAACTTATCAATATTTCAGCTATATCATGGCGAGAACAAGTTAATTTTCAATGAAATGATGATGAGGTTCGCTTTGTACCAGACCGACATGCTTAGTTGGATTTGTATAGTGCTAGCCCACTAAAACAACTGTCCACGGATAGTAATGTCACTCCACTCGGACACATTATCCCGATTCCGAGCCAACCAGTCTTTGCTCTTTCTCTTTAATGCTGTGTGCTTAGCGAAGAAGCAACA
>MJUT01044975.1:438818-455737 GCA_002080005.1 Gigantidas platifrons | reverse complement strand
AGATGAATTGGTTATATAAGGGAAAGAGTCGGAACTTAGTATTTAGGGTAAGGAGTCTTTATTCATGGGAAGAAAAATAATCGACGAAACTTGAAAAGCAACCATATCAACGAGCACCTCGTTCGAAATTCAAAATTTGTGGTAAAATCGTTCCAGAATCATTGTGTAAACACTAGACAAGTAGAGTATAACTTTCAGTGGATGCAGATTGGGCGCAGAAATGGATACAAAAAAATTTATCATGTAAATTACCTGTACATCAGTTACAGAAAACATTAATACCTGGGGAATGGTATTTAACAACAAACGGATCTTCAAGTCCTGTAATTTCAGCAATTGACGTGAAATAGAAGAATGTTAAACTTCCTGTACAGATAACGATAGATCGCATGGGCAATTAGATCTTGGTTCAAATTTGACGCCTACTAGTATATAGAAGAAAAGAAGAAGAAGAAGAAGAAAAGAAGAAGAAGAAAAGAAGAAGAAGAAGAAGAAGAAGAAGAATTGTTTATTCCAAATCAAGGGCTCACGAGGGGCAAACATTATTAGGAAAAGAGACAAACAAACAACATCAATACAACAATAGTTTACAGAGAGAAAGAGTTACTTGATTGATAGAAAACTACAATATTATGACATACAATAACATGAAATATAGACATGTAATACTAATATGCAATGTAGCATGAAATACTTATCAGACTGGATTAATGAATGATCCTGACATATAAACATTAGAGGATCTGAATACTATTTTCAAGGCAAATGATCATAAATAAATTTACTTATACAATATAAAAGCTCTTTATCTTCTGTGTTTAACATATAGAAAAACTGGTCCTCCTCTTTTAGCATTAAAAATGTTTTCACTTTAGACGAGACAGAGATGAGCATTTGATCTCTTTCAGTCTTGTATTTAGTGCATTTCATTAAAAAGTGAAATTCTGATTCAATTTCATTACAGTTATAATTTTTACATATTCTGTTTTGTCAATCTATTTTGGTATATCTTCCTGTTTCTATAAATAATTTATGAGAAGATATTCTCAATTTCAAAATGCTTTCCTCTGATGAAAGTTTCTAATTACCGAGAGATAATTTTCCGTATTATGTTTTACGATGGTCTTTCGCACAGTTATCTAGTATTACATGATGCCATTTATATTTATAATCTCTCTTTAATGCAACTGTTATATGATGTTTGAAACCATCAGTTCGGTTAATGGAACTACCAATCTAATTTTAATTAGATTGTGGAACTACTATTATATGTTTTTTTTCACGACGATTATATTATGTATAAAGTTGAAGATTAGGACTCGGCCATCTTTACAACAACACTGTTCAATCAGACACTGTATGTGAAAGTTGATATTTTACTCACACTTTAAACACTTCCATGACCGCATTATTTCAATCAGAAGTCATGTATGGGGCCATAAAGCTAGTTTTATTGAAGTGCCTGTACCAAGACAGGAAAATGAGCGATCGTGTATATATCTGTGTTAGGGTTCTCGATTTTGCACGTGTTTCTACGATGTTTGACTGGATTTTTGTAATAGTTCCGTCAGTGTGACATTTTTTTGTTTCATTGGAGTTATTTTGTTTATTAATGTAATGATTTGTATTGTTACCATCTAATCTGTAATATTTTAACGATTCTTTTATTTTACGCGAATTACTGAAATTACAACACTTGAAGATTTGTTGGTTGTAGAGATTTAGTGACCTTAAGCGATTTTTTTTATCTAGTTTTAAGTCCTCGGTTTTCTTGCTCCCACAAATTTTAAATTATTTGGCTTTCGATTCTGAGAGTACCTGATGAAGATTATTCCAGAAATGGATCGTGGGCACTAAATTAGATATCAACGTTTTTATTTTTATTTTCAGTAAATTTAGTCTCCACACGACTGTTAATCAACCATAAAATTAAACACGATAGGAGATAAACTCAAGATTAAAAATATATTATTACCATACATTTCTTGCAAACAGGGTTCTAATCAAAAGCAACTTGACCAAAGTGCCGATGTCTGACGATGCATTGTAGTCACGTGTCTAACATTACACATCATTTGTAATATCAAAAGAAAACAAATCACCGTGTAGCCACTTTCGCATCAACGACAAACCGGAAGTCATACTTGTTTAAGAGCAAGATAAACTATAATATTTCTGGTACTTTGTCTCTGTATCAAACCTCCTCAGTCGAAATATTAAATATTATATTAAATATATTTCATTGTAAATAATATGAATGTTTATATTTGTGTATTCCTGCATGTTGTAGTTGAATGTATTGTTTGTTGTTTGATGACAATCCAACTTTTGGATTTTATATCAATAAAATCTTATCTTATCTTATCTTACTAAATGCGTTAACTGTCAGAAATTAAACTTTGACAGCTTCATCGACCATGTTTATTTCTGGTGTATTTTTGTTCCTGATTAGTCAATATTCAAAATCAAAAATGTTTGTACAGGCTTGCATAAACGTATAAGCCATATACCTCGCTGAAATAACTGCAATAAGTCTAGTATTACTATCATAGGGAACATTTTGGCGTGTTTCAAATTTAAAAATGTCCTTTAATTAGTAAGGCGACACCACATTAAATAACAGTGCGACCTGGTTTCATTTATCGGCCACCCTATAGAGTTACGGACTGAATTCCTTTATCGACCACCTATACAGAGTATGGAATCGTTTCACATATTGGTAATCCTATACAGAGTACAGACTGGTTTCATTTATTGACCCCTCTAATCATAGTACGGACTGGGTTTACATCTCGACCATGCTATACCGAGTATGGACTGGCTTCATTTATTGTCCACCCTATACAAAGTAGGAATGGTTCCATTTATCGCTCACCCTACACATAGTACGGAGTGGTTTAATTTTTTTACCACCTCTACCGAGTACGGACTTGTTTATTTTGTCGACCACTTATACAAAGTACGGACTGGTTTCATTTATTGAACATGCTGTGCAGAGAATTAATCATTCTTGAATCTTACAATAACAATAGTTTTTCAGTATTGAGTTATTAACACAATGTGACTGGTTTCCGTATAAATTTATCCTACTGATATCACCCACTACACGAATATCCTTTTCTTTTAAATTAATTCCTAGCGTTCCTTCAAATACCCCGTTGCCAGGATATGTTTTAATAGTTAAACGATATTCTGTGTATACTGTTTGGTGTTTCTTAGCTTTTTTCTTGTTTTCTTGACTTTGAGCAGAATTAAGACGTAATGCAGACTTAATGTCCACTAACGTTAGATGTTCACATTTATCGAGTACGTCGATTAGCAAATCGTTAATGTACGTTGTTAGATATTCGGCTAACCTCACAACAGCTTTATTGGATACACTCACATTTTGTTGTTGGTAGCACATGCACCAATGCGGGGTAATCGAGGCATCGTCACATGTTCGATTGTACTGAATTTCTTGTAGTAAACTGCTGCCTCGTTTTAAATGTGATATGTCTTTATTATCAGCTTTAAAATTCAAAATATCAACCAGTGTACCATAGACATCAAATGGTGTTGTTAGACGGTGTCTGTTCGTCTGTAAGTTGCCTTTAATATGTTTATATTTTTGTAGAAACCACTGAGGAAATATCAAAAACATGAATGGAAGTCTTTCCTCTAGGTTACCCATGGTCGTTTCTCTGAAATCTCCAAAACGAATTCCATGATCACTAAAAAAAATTACAACTGTATTGTTGAGAAGATTATTTTTGTTTAAGCTAACGAAAAGGTTTGCATAAATATCGTCTAACATTTTTACATTTTCCATATAATCGTGTGTTATTCTAGTCATAAAATTAAGTGCAAAGTATGGTTGTCTGTGATTAATATTAACAAATTGACGCATGTGTTGTAAATGAACGAGCACTTCCGGTCTAGCATGGATACACATGTGATCTGTATTCCAGATTTCCGGTGAATCGTCCATGGCAACTGTAAAATGGCGATTATACACGTCTGTGGGGATATATTGAAATCCCTTCTTATAGTAATCAAACGTGGCTAGATCAGGTCGATCTTCTGTGTAAAAAGTTGTATAACCAGCTCTCTTAAAATCATTCCATATAAAATTGTACGAGTCATACGATGTAGGTCGTGAAAAATTATATGGTAATTCTTTAACAAATTGTCCCGATAGCATTGGAATAAGGTTTAAGATTGTGTTTTCTCCTACTTTGGTATATCCTAGGAGTTCAATGGCATTCATGTCCTGCAATAACACCGACCGCGTTCGATTCATGTTACGAATCATATTCAACCGGGAGACTGAATCTATACCTATCATAAGAACACTGAGAGTTTCGTCAACTGTCTTCTGGTGTTTTTTGAATATATCATCATTGCTATTGTTGCTTGGAATTACGTCATCATGTATGAAAGAAAAGAAGTTCGAGTAGACAACTGACTCGTTTGCTGAAAAACACTCCACCCGAATATAATCCTCTTTTACTGTAATAAACGAATAAAAGTTTACTTTCCCTTTTAAATACTTATAAAAATCATGGTTGTGCCGTTCATTTTTCGGACGCCATATTACATCGTACCGACAATATTGCAATATACCCTTTAAAGGAGAGTTTTCCACTTCCGTCCAGTTAATGAATACATTATGCCCCTTTGTGTACACAATATCATACTTAACTGCACATTCTATGTTTTTAACGTCTATTAAGAATGGAACAACTATTGGATCAAAAGGATCTATATTAGGTATTTTACAAGATGGCGTATCTATCAGAAAGTTTGCTGGTTTCTCCGTGGAACGATCACTGTCTGTTGTTGAAGGGTCCTTTGACGTGTTGAATGTATCCACCGTCCGCACACTTTTCGTGATTTTCAAAGGGACCGTAGACGTGTTCGATATGACATATGAAATCTTTCTTCCACGTGATCGAGTTATATTTGTAGTGGTAATAGCATGAATGCTATTAACAGATGGTGTAGCACTATATTCATATTCAATATTGTTTGATATAACATAACTAGATGTATTTGTATCCAATAATTTCATTATAGAAATAACTACTATCATTGAAATAAGACATAATATTGTTAGTCTGTTACACCTCTGATGACTACCATTGTTTTGACCTGTAAAAATATTATTGGCATAATTAAGTTGTATATCAATGAAACCCCATAGGTGGCGTAATGATTAGCGTGCTCTCTTCGAGTGTGGTAGATCGTGGATTCCAGCCGCTTTCGGGTCAAACAAAGACTATAAAATTGTATTTGTTGCTTCTCCGCTAAGCACACAGCATTAAGGAGAAAGAGTGCCATGTTTAACCGCGGACTGTTGTTTCACTAAGCTAGCACTATAACCATCCAACTCAGCATTTTGGTCTAGTACAAAGCGGACCTCATCATCATTTCATTGAAAATTAACTTCTTCTCACCATGATATAGCTGAAAAAATGGCTGAGTTTACGTTAAACAACAACCACTCATTCACTCACTCAAGGGAACTTGTTTCAACCATAACAATTATAGCCTCTTGTTTTCCTGTGAATATCAAAATGCTTACCCACAGACCAATCCCACTGCTATCTATCGATATTTACCAACAAGATGTTTTGTTTGTATATTGGTTGTCAAAAAGCACAAATCATTAAGGAGTGGGGCGACATGTCTACCTGTTAACACTATAACAGTTCAAGACGTCGTATTGGTTTTGTTCACAATAAATACTATCATCAATTCATCAAAAGATAACATGCCCTCGCCGTGAAAATGTGCTTATCCTTACTTGTGGTAAACAATAACGACTTGCACGCTACAACAACCCGTAACTCAGAAATGATATTAACTATCGCATACGAGGTGCATAGTTTCATATATCTATAGTAAGTTAGGGGATATGGTGTGTAACGCCACTTTCAACACAATTTTAGCTATCTTGTGGTGGTCAGTTATATCGGCGGCGGCAATCAGAGTACCGGAAGAAAATCACAGACCGGGGGCAAGTCATTGACAAACTTTATCACATAATGTTGTATCGAATACACTTCGCCTGGGTGGGATACGAATTCACAACGTTAGTGGTGATAGGCACTGATTCCATTGGTAGTTGTAAATTCAACTACAATACAATTAAGACCATGACTGTCCCTATAATAATTTAGTGTTTAGGTACTGTTTTAAATTAACATACTTACTCCTCATTTTAATATGATATCTATGTTGAATCTGGTTACATTACATGTTGTGTCAAAGAGCGTCTAAAGAAGACTTTCCATTAGGAGTTAAGCCGTCATGCTGTATATAGATACAGAAGCTAGACAATGTTGGTTGTTTCTCCTCCATCTACCAACATAGATTTCCCTATCACTTTTTTCCTATTAACACAAATGAAATAGTAACCATAACATACAGGAAGTTACTAACAATTTAGTAACAAATACATATAATTTTATTTTGCGATTCTTACAGACAGAGAAAGCAACATGCCAACCCTTTCCGAAAGACTATGTTGTACATTCGTCAACGCCACGTTCAATCATGTTAAAACATCATCGATGAATGAATATTTATCCCCTTTCAATGTCCGAGAAAGAAAAGATTTTCGGTTCGTCTTTACTCGGATTTGGTTTGTTACTTCTGATTATTGCATTTATTTATAGATACCGGCGTCCATACCGAATGGCGTTTGTTTCGTGTATAATAGTTACACGATGGGTGTCATTAGTTATACAGGAACTACTTAATTTTCATGAACACCTGAATTCATCCGCGGTTTTAAGTTGGGTTCGTGTTGCCCATTTTTAGCTTTATATGTAGTGTTTTGCGGACCATTGCAGTTGTTTTGGGGTTTTTTTTTCGTTTGGCCATTGCATTTTCTGCCTTTCTTCGATATTCTGCTTCTGATTACCCCTTTAGTATCTTCAAGCTTATCTATCATGCTTAGGTAAAACGTTGAAGCAATATACGTCGTAACATCATACTGTTGGAATAACCCAAATTCTGGTTGCTATGGAGTCTGTTAACATAGAATCGTTGAACAAAACGTTAGTGACGGGTGATAGACACTACTATCAGATACCAATCATATAAATCGTGTAATGTTTTGTAAATCAAATTTATTCGCAAATTTTCAGTTTGAGTGACTGAGTGTTGTTTAACGCCAACAAGTTCAAATAACATTTTATTTTGGCAGCATAACATTCGTGTAAACAATAGAACTCTTGTAAGCCATAATATTGTCCTGTGAAAATGTGTCCGATTGTATCTTTTTCAAATGAAAAATCCCCATCAGACCAAAAGAAGTCACCACTGCGCTTTATTCCGTCCTCGGACTTTATCATAAAAAACAATTGTAACAGAGGACAATATTTCACGGCGGACACTATTTAATCTTACACTCTGCCTATAGTTATTGATTAATATATCTATTCATCCATGTAACAACTTAACCGAAGCATTTCATATTCCTCTCGATTACTTCTTGTCTTAAGTCATTTTAATTATATAATTGCTAAACAAATACGGGTAAAATGTTTCCGTATCATTCTATCACTTAATCTAATACATTGAGTGTTTACAAAATAAAAATGATAAATACTTTTAAATATACAAATATTTTGTTAAAAGATTATTCTACTTTAAATATGACAATAAAGACATTTGTATCGTACTGGTGGTGCATTATACTTAGTTTTATTTCAGCGTTTTAAATATTTTTTTTTTAACAATTTCAAATGAAAAAAGAAACTCATTAAATAGATAAATTGTTTAACGACGTCTTATCGTGTATGTCTTTTTTATTTTCAATTTGTTGAGGTGAAAGGTGATTGTTCGTTTTGGCGGTCAAGAAATGCCGTAGGATATCCACATTCCAACGTTATCCAAGAGAAAACAACGTTTGTTTCTAAACAACAAAACTCGTCAAGAATTTTTACTTCTACCAAATACTGACCCCCTTCAATAAGCTGAAAATTATATCATATGTTTAATCAGTAATGAAAAAATAACTTCAAATCTCTAACAGTGAGTGAATGAGTGATTGTTGTTTAACACCAAAAGTGTTTTACCAGCTATAATCATTCGATGAGATGCTGATGATGCCCGCTTTGTATTAGACTAATACACTTAGATTACTTTTTTCAAAGCTGCTAGCTCACAGAAACAACAGTTCGCGGATAGACATGTCGCCACACCGACACAGTATCCTGATTCCGAGCCAACCATTCTTTGCTCTTACTTTCCTAAATACTGAGTGTTTAGCGGAGAAGCAACAAGAAATGAAAAGAAGCTATCCCGATCCTTTAATTTCACGTTCCGCTATATATATAATGTACTTTCACTAAATAATTGTAGGTTTGGTGATTTCTTTGATCGCATCTATCCCATTGAGCTTGAAATAAAGGATACCTTGACCTATGCCTCGAAATAGACAATGAGGGGCGGTTAAGAACGAAACTCTATGACAAAAGGGATGATATCAATTTTCCCATTGTGAACTTTCCATTTATGTAGCAACATTCCAGCAGCACCTGCATATGGAGTATAAATATCTCAGTTGATACGATATCCCAGAGCTTGTGGTTCCTATCAGGATTTCCTTAATAGGGGGTTGCTGCTAACAAGGCAGCTACTGAACCAAGGGTTCCTCTCGGTTAAGTTGAAGTCATCACTTGCAAAGTCTTACGGTCGCCGCCATGACTTGGTTGACCGCTATGGAATATATGTGTCATAAATGACTACGGATATGTTCCACTTGTCAGAAACACTTCCCAGTCCTTTCCTCATTCATTACTTATCACCGGTTTTGTAACTAGATTAACACGACGGGTGTCACTAGTGGAGCAGGAACTGTCTATCCTTCTGGAGCACACGAGTTCACCTCTGGTTTTAGTGGGCTTCGTGCTTCTCGATCTTTAGTTTTATGTGTGTGTTTTGTAGATCGTTGTTTGTACTTTTTCTTTGGTCATTGTGTTGTCTGTTCTTCTTCGATATACGGATTCTGATTACCCTTTTGGTACTTTCACACCCTTCTTATAGTCTTTTGTTAGACTTGACCGGGACTCGAAGCCACGATTGACCACTGATGCCGTCTCCCAGTGAAGTAATTGTGGACAAGTTCATTATTTATATTTTTGACAAATCGTCAATAAAAGAAACAAATCAAAATGAAAAAAAAGAACCCCCCGCTCCCCCAAAGAAAAAAAGACTAATTCAAAAATTACAAACAAACTTTTGCGTTTTTCCCGTTTGTATATATACTACATGTAATATACAATGCAACCGATGAATTCTACATTCATCTTCACGTGTTAAACAGTTTTCATATTCGTCTTCACATATTGAGTAGTTTTCACATTCGTTTTCACATATTGAGTGATTTTCACATATTAAACAGGTACTGTGCAATACATTCTACAAACATTGTGGTGTGATATTACAAATGATACTTACAGATAGGATTCAACAGCTTATGGTTCGTTTTGACAGTTGGCCGTGTAAAGACGGATTACAGGTAGTCTGTGTATGTATACCAAACATGACAGTTGTAACACAAATCTTTATCTGCAATATTTACATTTAAATACAATAGAATTTAAAAGCAATTGTCACCACCTGAATTGTTTGTAGAACAGGTTTTAAAGTCATGAAATTAAAATAGTCGCCAACAAGTTCTTTAATGAACCTGTCTTTTCAACCCATGTTAAGAAGAATAGGATTTATTCATTTGTTTGTGATATTTAAGTTTAAATATTAGGTTATTTTCAACACACAGAAAGAAAAGTCCATAAAACATTCAAGAAAGTTTTGACACTGCAGTTAAACCTTGACCATAATCGTTTCTAGAGAGATCAAATATTCGATATGTTAAGCTTTGCCTAAATATGTACATTTTCCGTTTTGAGTGTTGTTGAACATTACCTTGTCTGAGTGTTGTTCTATTAACTAGTACCTTGTCTGAGTGTTGTTCAATTAACTAGTACCTTGTCTGAGTGTTGTTCAATTAACTAGTTTAAGTGCTGTTTCATTAACAACGATCTATACAATCAGTGCCCATCACCACTGATGTGAATTCGAATCTCAATCAAGGCGAGGTTTCAACATTATGTAATAAAGTTTGTCAGTCACCTGCGACAGGTCGGTGGTTTTCTCCGGGTCTTCTGGTTTCCTCCATCAATAAAACTGACCTCCACGATATAACTGAAATATTGTTGAAAGTGGCGTTAAACACCACCAAACAAACAATATATTAGATCTCATAATGTAACATACGGTTAAAAATCTTTTGAAAGAATTAAATCATCTGGAAAATTAAACACAGCATCTAAGTTTAGAGATGTTTAATATAACACTTAAAATACAATTAAGATGTATTACCAGAAAATAGTTTTCTCACCATGTTGAAAGGATTTATTCTATTAACGGACAATTTGTCAGTCTACGGGTTGTTCAATTTAACAAATAAATATGGTCACGTGAACATATTTACCCAACCACCCTGAAATGATCTTCTTTATCTGTTTTTGTTTCATATTATATTAAAAATAATTTGTTATTTCATACCTGAATGAAAAATAGATAGCTACGTTAAAAGGTTCACCATGTGATTCTCATTAAGTATTAATCCCTTAACGGAAATGACGACACAACACTTGTGTTTAGTCTACGTCTATTTTTTAAATAGCAAAATGTGCGTCTTTTTTTAATTTAATTATGGGCGTTTATCGTCACTTTAAATAATGTTCCAATTACATCATGGCTGTCAGTTTAATCAATGAGGAGAATATGAGAAAACTAGTCATAGATATTGATACCTAAGATTGTATCGAGTACACCTTGCTACGATCGGGAATGAAACTCACAAACTTTATAATGGTGTTAGTCACTGATTGTATTGGTAGATGGAAATCCAAAATGAATACGATCGTGACCACGGAGGCCCCTTAATTATAAACAAGAACACTGGGATAAAATTCACTATTTAAAAGCAAATGTTTACCGCCAGTGTTGGTTCGTTGGTGTTTAACATATAAATTGGTTCGTTGGTGTTTAACATATAGATTGGTTCATTGGTGTTTAACATATAGATTGGTTCGTTGGTGTTTAGCATATAGATTGGTTCGTTGGTGTTTAAAATAAAGGTTGTTCCGTTGGTGTTTAAAATAAAGGTTGTTCCGTTGGTGTTAAAAATAAAGGTTATTCCGTTGGTGTTTAAAATAAAGGTTGTTCCGTTGGTGTTTAAAATAAAGGTTGTTCCGTTGGTGTTTAAAATAAAGGTTGGTTCGTTGGTGTTTAAAATAAAGGTTGTTCCGTTGGTGTTTAAAATAAAGGTTGTTCCGTTGGTGTTTAAAATAAAGGCTGTTCCGTTTGTGTTTAAAATAAAGGTTGGTTCGTTGGTGTTTAAAATAAAGGTTGTTCCGTTGGTGTTAAAAATAAAGGTTGTTCCGTTGGTGTTTAAAATAAAGGTTGTTCCGTTGGTGTTTAAAATAAAAGACAACAAAAGATTATACAGTGATGGTCAACAAAATCTCAGATCAAATCATTGAACACAAAAAGGTCATGACATAAGACGTTGGAGGACAGGGCCTGTTTTGGGACAGTCACACAAATGTGGCTGACTTAAATCCGGTTAATGGGATTTTAAGTAATTTGCGATCATTGCAAACCCAATATTTAGTTATACGATTGGAATCATATTAAATAGTATTTACTCTTAGTTTTATATGAGATTAAGATCAATTTCATTAGCTTATCATAATGGTTCATTTAACACATTTAGTAAATAAACGTGAGAGAACACCGAAGGCGCAATAAAAAGAACGATAAATCCAGAGAAACTGGCAACATTGGGTACACAAGATACAAGACGAAGACAAACAAAGCAAAAAACACACCACTATAGTCAAACAAGCATAAAATAACATAAATAACTAGAGGTAAAAACGAACAGCACATCGTTTTAGGGGAAATGGTACATATATGGTAACCTTTGTTAACACAATGGTAAAAAAGAACGATAAATGCAGAGAAACTGGCAACATTGAGTACACAAGATACAAGACGAAGACAAACAAAGCAAAAAACACACCACTATAGTCAAACAAGCATAAAATAACATAAATAACTAGAGGTAAAAACGAACCGCACATCGTTTTAGGGGAAATGGTACATATATGGTAACCTTTGTTAACACAATGGTATACAGATAACAAACTAAAATGGTAACGGACATCACAACATGGAACTCAGAACGTAAAGACACATAAGCTTTAGATCATTAATTTAAAGAGTATATTTTTTAGAGCTGACAAATCTAAATAGATCTAAGTAAAACAATTTGCGTTGTTCAAACGTTCCAAATATTCGGAAATGGAAGAGAGAAAAAAAGAAAAAAAGCAGAATTTAACATGTTATCAACTTCAAAAGAGTAATATTTGTTTGGTACAATAAAATATATGAATTAGAACCAAAATGTGAAACTTTCCGTATGATCTGAAAGTAACATAAAATGTATGTTTTTTTTAAATTCTAATCAATAGATGCAACAGAAATTGTTCAGGCATTTTCTATGTTTTTAAATACCCAATTGCTAATTCGTCCACGCGTTTAAAACATTACAAGTTTGATGTTCCTACAGTTTTATGGGTGCTGACATTTTTGTAGTGTTATGCCTATATTGATATTGAATAGCACACACATTGTATAATTCTAGGTCACACCATCTATTCTGGTTTCCTTGCACAATACCAAATAGCACTTGCTGACGACACAGATTCAAACAGCCGAAAATGAGCAATAAAAGGGGGTACACTGTTCGAGTGCCTTTTTTTTCGTCTAGTAAGTGTTGACTGTCAATTTTCTCCATCAAATATTCATACAAAAATTCAGCATTACATGCTTCCGAATTTCTAAATAAATGCAAATATTTATTCTGGGAAATGAACGCTCAGTATTATTTTTTCAACAATATGTCCTCGGTTGTTTCCCCCTTGTCTTATGTCAATCCATAGGATGTGTTGATTGTTTGATTGATTGGTGTTTAACGCCAAGTTTAGCAGTATTTCAGCTATATCAGTTTTGAACAGTTTATTGAGAAAACACTCGGACACATATAAACGTGTAACATGAGGTCAATTATAACAAAATAATGTTAATTAACATGACGGAGTAAACAAATGACAAACAGAATAGTTAATACAAACATGCTTCATAAAAGTTATGACAAGTATAATATAGAAATTCATAATAACGCTGCAATTTTTCTTATAAACATAGATACTTTTTTTATATAATTGAGAGTAGACCTACAAGTTTAAAATAAGATGGATGGATTCTATAATAATTCGGTATATACTTGTTTCTTAATATTACAACAATTTCATTTTCACATAAGAACAGAAGATGAAATTCATTCCCAATCCCATTCCCACAAAAATTACATTGTCTGCCTTCCCTTGGGATATTATACCAGCGTCCTGTTTCGATTGGTAAACGTAAATTTGATGTTCGGAATTTAGTTATCCATTTTCTATTATATTCACTGAGCCTTAACAATTAGTTTTCAAGACAAAACTCATTTTTATATCCTGAGTAAAATTGTCCACGGGACGAATTATTTATATCACTGCCATTTTTGTATAACTGATCCCTTAAAATTTGTTTAACCATATTCTTGTCGAAGTATCCAACCTGATTTTGAAAAATATTTCCCAGTCCAACTTCATTAAATATAAACTCCACGCATTTAATCCATTTGAAATTTTACTGATTTTGTTCATACAAGGACAACATTAATTTATATAAAATGCTACTTAGTTTTGATTTACTTTGAATAAGCCTACTCAAAAAGGATATCATTCTGAGCTTAACTTTAATCTCAATAGGAAATCTTCCAAGTTCTCCCAGAACCATAAAATTAGGAGTGGTATTTCTAACTTGAAGTACTCTTTTACAATATTTCAGGTGGATTTGTTCAATAAATTTCAAATTTTCATATCCCCATACTTCAGAACCATAAATTAAAATTGGTTCAATCGTGGAATCAAAAAGTAATAATTGGATATCTACAGGTAAAGCTTCTTTTCTAATAAGTTTATACACACAGTACAGTGCCCTTTCTGCTTATTCTACAAGTTTTTTCTTTGTTTCTAAAAATGTACCATTATATTTCAATATAACACCGAGGTATGAATATGTGTCTACAATTTCAAGAACCTGTCCTTGTAATGAAAAACCAAAATTATGTCGAAACTTTTTTTACAGAAAATCATAACTTTAGTTTTATTAACATTGACTTGTAATTTCCAAATCTCACAGTATGACTCAAATATATCTAGGGCTTTTTGTAATCCATCTTTACTCTCAGACAAAATAACAGTATCATCTGCATATAAAATAACAAACACTTTGTAATACACATGTAGTTCACTCTCAAGTTTATTTCTTATATTTTCTAATGGTATCCCCCCTAATTGACAAAAATAGTCTTCAAGATCATTTAAGAAAATCGAGAAGAGAAAATGAGACAAATGTTCGCCCTGACGAACACCTGTCAGACAAGGGAAAAATTCTGACTGACCGCCATTATATTGAACACATGATTTGACAACAGTATACATATTGAAAATTACTTTAAAACATTTACCCTTTATTTCACTTCTTTGTAATTTTTTCCACAACCCTGTTCGTCAAACCGTGTCGAACGCTTTCCGAAAATCAACAAATGTACAAAATAATTTTTTTTCCAAACGAAAAGTATAGTTTAACAAGTGCATGTAAAACAAATATATTAGCTTGGGTTGAGTATCCTTTACGGAAGCCGGTCTGGTTTTCAGAAATTATATTAGAAAAAATGTTAAGTCTAGTATTTAAAATGGAAGTAAACAATTTTCCAAGACAACTAATAAGGGTAATAGCACGAAAGTTATCAGGATCGGTAGGACATCCCTTGTTTTAAAAAATTGGTTTTATGACACCACAAGTCCAATGTTCAGGAATAATACCCGTATTCAGCACAATGTTGAATAATTTACAATAAATTTTAACTAAAAACGGAGGAGAATGTTTTAAATATTCATTTAGTATCTTGTCTGTACCCGGAGCTTTATTGTTTTTCAAGTTTTGGATGGCTTCATATACTTCTAAATCTGTTATAATACCATTCAAAATTTCATCGTAAATAGGGTTATTACTTACCTCATTTATATCAATATCATCGGTTTCCTCTTCACCCTCCCCATACTCACCTGCATTTAATTTGTTAAAATATTCAAAAAAATTCTCCAGATCTATGTCTGGGTTGTCCTTTTTATTTGTAGAATACTTGTGTAATGTTTTCCAGAAAGCCTTCGTGTCTGATTTAGACAAAGATCGAAGATCCTTTGAACACTTCTCTCTATATGAGCTATAGCTAGTATTCAATACTTTCCTGTAGTCCTTTGCTACATTGTTTAAAGAATTTTTATTTACATCACTTTTATCTTTTTTAAATTTATCTCTCGCTCTATGAAAATTATCTCTTTTTGTTTTGCATTCCCTTGTGAACCATGGTTTATTGTTACATGTACCTGATTTTCCTGGTTTACTATTTTTTGGACCAAAGACTATAGCTGCAGTATTTATTAATGTAGCTCCAATGTCATCTAATACACTATTTACCTGGTCAGGCGTAACAGTACCTGTATTTAAACTATCAAGTACACCGTTTACCTGTTGTAATACATTACCTGTGTCGTCACCAAGTACCTGGTTAAACTCATTTGATTTGTGGGGTTTCCACCTGACGTAAGTACTACCTTTGTTTACATTTTGTTGTGTATTGGGGTCACCCTGAGATTGGCCTAATTCAAATGAAAAGTGCAAACGATTATGCACATCCGAGAACATCAAAAACAACTTCAAATTCTGAGACAATATCAAAAACATTTGGAGATAAAATTAAATAATCAACAAGACTTGCAACCTTACATGTAATATTTCCAATAAATCTATCTTTATATAGTCGACCATTGGCTATATGGACAGAACACCTCTTGCATAACTCAATAAGTTTATTACCATATTTATTTGTACGAGTTTTATCATTACTAAACCTTTCGATGGGAATACCATTTTCTTTCAATACATTGTATGATGAAAAATTATCATACGTAGACATTTCATTATTTATGTCTAAAATATCAAAGAGATTATCATCTACAATTACAATATCACTTAAATTTGATGTTCTTGAATTAAAGTCACAAACTAGTGCAATTTTATCAGTATTGGATGAAAAAGTTAACATCTCTTCTTCAATTTCCGTAAAAGCCTCTTCTGAAGAGTATTTTGAATATTCTGGTGGAACATATATACAACCCATTAGAATTTGATCATTTTGATTATTATGCTTATAAGAACTTCTGGAAATTTCAAACCATTGGACGTATTCTGACTCTGATTGCAAAAAAATCATATATTTTGACAAATATCTCTTAAGTATGATAATAATCCCTCCCGATTTTCTGTTAACCTTTTTTCTATGTTTTGCAAAAAAAGTATACTCATCTGGTAAATCTAAATGGTCAAATTCATCTGTTTTAGTTTCAACAAAAATTAAAATATATTTTTTTATCAACAGTTCAAAATCGGGATTTAACAATTTGGATTTAATACCACATATATCGTGGGATAAACAAATTGTATATTAACTTGAGTTCACCCCCTGTTTTAGTGGGGGTTTCTCTTACTCGGTCTTTAGTTTTATGTGTATGTTGTGTAGATCTGTGTTTATCCTTTTGTCATTTTTCTCTTATTCATTGTGTTGTTTGTTCTTCTTCGATTCTGATTACCCCCTTTGGTATCTTCATACTCTTCTTCGATTCTGATTACCCCCTTTGGTATCTTCATACTCTTCTTCGATTCTGATTACCCCCTTTGGT
>MJUT01044975.1:402877-437932 GCA_002080005.1 Gigantidas platifrons | reverse complement strand
CAGAAAGCCTTCGTGTCTGATTTAGACAAAGATCGAAGATCCTTTGAACACTTCTCTCTATATGAGCTATAGCTAGTATTCAATACTTTCCTGTAGTCCTTTGCTACATTGTTTAAAGAATTTTTATTTACATCACTTTTATCTTTTTTAAATTTATCTCTCGCTCTATGAAAATTATCTCTTTTTGTTTTGCATTCCCTTGTGAACCATGGTTTATTGTTACATGTACCTGATTTTCCTGGTTTACTATTTTCTGGACCAAAGACTATAGCTGCAGTATTTATTAATGTAGCTCCAATGTCATCTAATCCACTATTTACCTGGTCAGGCGTAACAGTACCTGTATTTAAACTATCGAGTACACCGTTTACCTGTTGTAATACATTACCTGTATCGTCACTAAGCACCTGGTTAAACTCATTAGATTTGTGGAGTTTCCACCTGACGTAAGTACTACCTTTGTTTACATTTTGTTGTGTATTGGGGTCACCCTGAGATTGGCCTAATTCAAATGAAAAGTGCAAACGATTATGCACATCCGAAAACATCAAAAACAACTTCAAATTCTGAGACAATATCAAAAACATATGGAGATAAAATTAAATAATCAACAAGACTTGCAACCTTACATGTAATATTTCCAATAAATCTATCTTTATATAGTCGACCATTGGCTATATGGACAGAACTCCTCTTACATAACTCAATAAGTTTATTACCATATTTATTTGTACGAGTTTTATCATTACTAAACCTTTCGATGGGAATACCATTTTCATTCAATACATTGTATGATGAAAAATTATCATAGGTAGACATTTCATTATTTATGTCTAAAATATCAAAGAGATTATCATCTACAATTACAATATCACTTAAATTTGATGTTCTTGAATTAAAGTCACAAACTAGTGCAATTTTATCAGTATTGGATGAAAAAGTTAACATCTCTTCTTCAATTTCCGTAAAAGCCTCTTCTAAAGAGTATTTTTCATATTTTGGTGGAACATATATACAACCCATTAGAATTTGATCATTTTGATTATTATGCTTATAAGAACTTCTGGAAATTTCAAACCATTGGACGTATTCTGACTCTGATTGCAAAAAATTCATATATTTTGACAAATATCTCTTAAATATGATAATAATCCCTCCCGATTTTCTGTTAACCTTTTTTTCTATGTTTTGCAAAAAAAAGTATACTCATCTGGTAAATCTAAATGGTCAAATTCATCTGTTTTAGTTTCAACAAAAATTAAAATATCATATTTTTTTATCAACAGTTCAAAATCGGGATTTAACAATTTGGATTTAATACCACATATATCGTGGGATAAACAAATTGTATATTAACTTGAGTTCACCCCCGGTTTTAGTGGGGTTTCTGTTACTCGGTCTTTAGTTTTATGTGTATGTTGTGTAGATCTGTGTTTGTCCTTTGTCCTTTTTCTCTTAGTCATTGTGTTGTTTGTTCTTCTTCGATTCTAATTACCCCTTTGGTATCATCAAACTCTTCTTGATTCTGATTACCCCTTTGGTATCATCAAACTCTTCTTCGATTCTGATTACCCCCTTTGGTATCATCAAACTCTTCTTCGATTCTGATTACCCCCTTTGGTATCATCAAACTCTTCTTCGATTCTAATTACCCCTTTGGTATCTTCAAACTCTTCTTCGATTCTGATTACCCCTTTGGTATCATCAAACTCTTCTTCGATTCTGATTACCCCTTTGGTATCATCATACTCTTCTTCGATTCTGATTACCCCTTTGGTATCATCAAACTCTTCTTGATTCTGATTACCCCTTTGTTATCTTCATACTCTTCTTATCCATAGGATGTATATTTCAGCATACTTTGACTTATTTGAAAGATACAAATGACACGTGACACGAAAATATTAAATATTCTGAAATAAAAACAAAAATGGTGTGCTGCTCATCAAATTATTTTATCGACTTGTAACTTATTTTTTATCTGAACATAACAATTAAATATTGTCAACAATGTTAACAGCCAACCACAATAAAACATTATTTTATGGAGAAATCACGTGCTATAAAGTTGACATTGATCATATTTATAAATAATATAAAATAGGAACGTGGCAGTTTTCTGTCTTAAATTTCGTTCTTTCCAGTGACAGATATCGTATTAGAGGCTAATTGTCCAAATTTGCATACCATATTTTAGTGGACAAAGACCATTAATTCGATTTGTATTTTTATGTTTGTAGAATAACATTTAATTGGTATTTCTGTGTAATTTAAATACTAATTACTTTCGCATATTTTATTTTGTTTTCTTATATGCATGCGGCGGTGAAATGGCTCAATTAAAAATTCGTTGAGAACAACTATTTGTAATAGTAGATTTGTACATTAAACTAAAAATAAACCTTTTTTACACAATGAATTTAGAAAAAAAACCATTTTGGTATTAGATAGGTTTCAGTCTGCGATTTACGGTAAAAGTGCATAATAAAATTCGATTGAAATTTGATTTTGGAAGAGAGAAACCTACATGTCAAGAATGAACATAGATGTACACGAACACGAGAGAAAATCCCTGCTTCACACACACAAAAAAAGAAAATACAACATGAGTATGTTTCCCTGCATGGAGAAGGCACATCCTATTAGTCCTGTCCCTTCGTCCCTAGCAAAAGGTTGTACGCGCAAATTCTCCAGCATTTTAAATAGCAACTCCTTAAAACTTTGCATTTTTGGTTATTGTCATAGGAGGACACGCATATTGCTACGATAGTTTGATCTGACCATCGTTGAAGGAGTTATTGCCCCTTATGACTAATACTCCGTACCATCAGCTAAAATAGTCGTGATGTTACAACTACTTTCCGCGTTGCTTCAAACTAAAGTGTACCTGAAAGATTGAATCTAGTTCAAATTAAATTCAAAATGGTTTATCCTTCATTAGAATGGTTTTAATATTTGTGCATCAAAAGAGATTTAACATTGACTTTTCAACCAACGCTTGTATCGGAAAGTGTGCGGGGGCAATCCAATCGGTTAAATGTCCTTGAAATTATTCTTAATATCAATCGGTATGTAAAGTGTGACGAAACTTTAGAGGACGGAAAGACAATGTTGTTGCATTTAAGTAAGTCGCAAAAACAACTCGTATGTACCTAAGCGTAAGCATAAAGTTGTTATTAAAATCTAGAGGTAAAATGAAGTCTTTATTTAAACCAGCAGCACATGCTTGTATCGGAAATTATCACAATCTGTTGAGCGAAGCATACAAGGCAAATAATGTCTATTATAGATGTACTTGGACACAAATTTAAGGTCCAAATACTTCTTTCCATTCTTCGGCAATATTATCTTATTTCCACTCTACTTCCTCCCAAAACAAATGAACACTTCACAACAGAGATTTATTACATTTCTAACATAACAAAGTTTTATTTAATATTTCTTATTTCAACCTGGCCCTCAGAATATCGTTAAAAAGTATATTTTAATTGAAACTTTAAAGTCACAAGCCATTATCAGAGGCGGATTTAGAGGGGGCGTGCGGGGCGTGCGCCCCCCCCCCTAAAATTCGCAAAGCATATGTTATACAACGTTAATTAAGCAGTTCAACAAACAACTTTTTGTAACTTCAAGATAAAAAGCTTGTGTTATTTTGACCACAATGAATCCCTATTATTACTGTGGCAGCAATCTTATCTGAAACTCTTCAAAAGTCAAAATGAATAGTAATGATATTAGGAGTAAATTTGGGATATCATTCTAAAAAGCTCTAGATCTACCCATTGATAAATGATCAGTATACTGTCCGTCCGGATGAAGCTTTTCGTTTCGCCGTTGGTTCATTCATTGAAAACGTATGATTCGTTCTTGTTTATAGACAAAAAAAAGGTGAATATGTTAACATTAACAGAGGCGGATTCAAGGGGAGCGCACCTGGCGCCCCCCCCCTAAAATTGGAAAAAATATGATTTTTTTGCTTAAAATCGTGATTTTTCACACGAAATACCCCCAAAAACAATTTCATGTATTGACAATTTCCGCTGTTGTTTGTCTATAAACAAGAGCGGTCGAATCATACGTTTTCAATGAATGAATCAAACGACGAAAAGAACAGCTCCATCTGGACGAGCAGTACTAACTAGAACCACCCGAAAGGACAAGAACCGAAAGTACAGACCAATTAGTGAAATGAGGAATGCTTTAAAACTAAACCAATAGTTCTTTGAAGGGTTAAGATATCGTGATCGTTCAGTCATGAGTTGAACAATTCGCATCACGGTTGTTAAAAAAAAGTTTTACTTTAGGTTCTTATAATCTGACAAACTGAACATATTGTCAACAATTATCCGACAAAATTAAGACTCAAAGTAAAGTTTTTTGGTCTGATAAAAATGGTGTGGTTGATTCAAAATTGTCGTTCAAATAAATGTCTAATTCCTTAAACCCCCAGGGCTTCTGGGGGGCTTCTTCCCCCTGGGCCCCCTACCAAGGCTCTACCCTAGACCCGCTGGGGACCTTAACCGGTCCCCAGAACCATCGCCTACTCACGCCCCCTCTAACCACAAATCCTGGATCCGCCCCTGATTATACAATGACATTATCATATATAGCTTTGACAGTTATGCTTTGAAATGTAAATTTAAAACGTGGTCATGATCTGCAGTATGATAATCACATAATAATAATATATCATTTGAAATATTACGATTTTCATCTTCTATTCAAGATAAGATAATAGTCCAAAGGTCAATTCTTTTCAATGTAATTACCAACGATTCAATAAGATGTGTTTTCTAAAGATATTTACATAAAGGCTAGTTTTATTCTAATTAAAGAAAAATTAATAAGATTTCGAAAGAATAATATTTTGACACACTTTTGAATATTAAGCAATACTTTTAATAATACAATTAAACTATGATTCTACACTAGAATTTAATAGACATCTTCTTGAAAAGATAATAAGAATCCATACTGTTTCATATTTCTTTATATTCACCAGACTGAAGACGCTTTGGAACGCTACACAAATATTTTAAATTTTCCGATATATCAAGCCACCTTTTAAAATTAGTCATTTTGAATAATTCCATATTACAGTAAACTTTCCCGTTACGATTTATTCTGAAAGAACTTTAAGCAGAGACCATTAATTTTATAGGCAAATTCTGCTTGGTTATAAGATTCTAAAATAGCGTTAATAAACTTATCATGATCTAACATTGTATTTTTATGGGACATCTTTTAATTTGTAGGATTGTAAATGATGTTCAAAAAACCGTATCTTCCATCACATGTTCGTGATAAATCGTGCGTAATTTCATTACTATGATAATTTAAAAAACGATTTCATTAAATTCTCAATAATCACGTGTCAATATATTCCACATTTCCATATCTTTTGAAAGTTTTATTAATTTTACTTCAAATGTTAATTTTTAAACGTGTCAAGCACCCAGATTATTACAATATACATCATTTGAATTATTATTATTTAGTTCTCTAATAAAGACGAGATAATAATAATAAGGTCATTTCTTCCCATGTAATACAATTAAGATAATTCACTAACATTCCTTTTATTTGTAATTTAAAACAGAAATGCAAATTTAAAAGCATTACTATGGCCAATGGCGACACTATTTCATTTGAACTCCGTGGCAAGAAGAACAAGACAATAATAATGGACGGGTCATTTCTTTTACATTTGATTGATCAAGTGTGTCCTTTGAAATTTAATAATGAATACAGATTAATCAAACAACGTTGCAGATTCTCACACGATTATTTTTCATTTTGAAAAAGTACCGTTTGATTTATGGTGTTTAACGCCACTTTCTACAAATTTCAGTTATATCGTGGTGGTCAGTTTTATAGGTGGAGGAAACCGGAGTGCCCGGAAAAACAACCGAGCTGTCGCAAGTCACTGACAAATTTTATCACATAAAGTTGTATCGAATACACCTCGCAATGAATGGAGTTCGAACTCACTACTTTAGTGGTGATAGGCACTGATTGGACAAATGGTTGTAAATACAAATATCTGACGATGATGACCATGACGACCCCAGTAGGAGTTAACATAATATAATGGTATCTTGAAACATTTGATTACATTCACATTGACAAAATACTTTATAAAAGTTATTTGTCAAATCTGGGACAATATTCTAAAATTGTACGTGTCGATGTACATATTTACACGACACTACCTTAAATCGACTTTTAAATAATAATGTTATTAGAAATAGCACATTAAGAAGGTGTATCAGCATAACATATATTCGATAAACGTTAGAGAAAACCGAAGGGGCAATCAAGAATGAAAAACCCAGAGAGACTTGCAACATTGGACACACAAGACACAGGATGAAGACAAACAAACAAAGAAACGTTAGAGAAAACCGAAGGGGCGATCAAGAATGGACAATCCAGAGAAACTGACAGTATTGGGCACACAAGACACAGGACGAAGAAAAAAAACACACACACACAACACAACATCGAAAACTAAAAAGATGAACAAGTGCGCCAACAAAATACTGGCGGTGAATTCTCAAGGTCGCATTTACAACAAAAAATAACAGTTGATGGGATTATTGAAGGAGCATACGGTCTCTGTTCTGTTAATTGACGGTCTAGTTATACAAGCTTTGTTTTTGTGTCAACAATTGTTTCGCATAAAACAACTGATCAATAAATATATAGAAAAAAATACACTTACCATGTAAATATATATTTGATTTCAGTTGATGCAATGATGAGTCCTTCAGCTAAATGTCGTTTATTTCATTCATTCAGTGGTCAGTGAACACCTGCCATTGTCCTATTGTCCTGTGATTTACGGTTTCTGATTACCCTATTGGAATCTTCAAACTTTTCTTATCAAGTATTCTATATTGAAATAATAGTTTTTCATCTAGGCGTTATAACAACTTGATATACTAAAACATTGTATAATACAAAGATGATATTTAATGGTATGTGTCATTCTTGTGTTTATTAGGTGTTGTTAAAAAAGATTACAAGTTTAAATCCTATACATCTAGACTTTATTACGTCTTAAAAAAAAATCTAATTCACAAAGCCAATCATGACAAAGTATTAAATCCTAGGGGCACTCTCATTGGTCAATTATATATATATATATATAATGGTTGTTTGGTTTATGGTGTTTAACGCCACTTTCAACAATATTTCAGTTATATCGTATAGTGGTCAGGGTTTTTTTATGGAGGAAACTGGAGTGGCCGGAGAAAACCACTAATCTGTCAAACCTTTGCCATATAAAAATATATGTATCAGTAGAGACAAATACAGTGAATATTGTCAAGATTTGAGACAGAGAAAAAAACCTATTTCACATAGATCCTGAACCCTAATCCTGAACTTTGTTAGCTTGGTTAATCTGTATCTTTATAAAAGAACCTTTGGCACTGATGATTCAATGACCTGGTCAAACAAGTTCATCTTACCAAGTTCTTTTAACGTTTTTCATCTTGTATACGTGTTACTCTGTAGTTTATTAATTTTCAGGTACTCTTATATGAGTAAAAAGATCACGCTGATATAGATTAGGGTCTAACGTGGATACTTTTGTTTTGGTTGGGATCGCCATGATATAGCTGGAATAATTGCTGAGTTGGCGTTAAGCCTAAATTATCCACTCACTCACTTGGCTGGAGTCTAACATGGATGCTTTTGACTTGGCTGAAGTTCTTAATTTCACTTCTATTAAATCGAGAGAGGCAAAAAGGTCACAAACACGTGTACATGTTCATTTTAATATTCATATAAAGGAAAGTGAACGGCCATGTACAGCACAATCTTCTAGACTTTTATATATAAAAGTCTAGAAGATTATGCAACGATACCGATAAAGATGTTACAATAAATATATTGACAAAATTTGATAATTTATTTTGTTTGTGTTGCATTGTCATGTCTCGACGATCCGTTACTCATTAAGTTCTCTGGTTGGTAGATTCCCTTAGACTTTATATACATGCTAAAGGCGATCGATTTTGCCGCTTTCTACAATTGTTCTATTTGATTTTGGACCTATTCCGACAGTGTGCTATTTTTTTTTTTTTTTCAATTTGATTATCTTGTAGTTTTATAATTGTATGCCATTTAAAATGTAAACATCTGACTGCTATTCTTACACAGTACACACACATATTAACAATTAAATATGTTTACAAGATGGTTCTTCTGTTAAAAACATTCTGTACAGTGGAGAAGGAACTTGCTACCCTTCCGGAGCACATGAGTTCACCCTCGGTTTTTTGTGGGGTTCGTGTTACTCGATCTTTAGTTTTACGTGTAATGCTTTGTAGATCGTTGTTTGTCCTTTTGTACTTTTTCTTTTGGCCATTGTGTTTTCTGTTCTTCTTCGATATACGGATTATTACCCCTTTGGTATCTTCAAACTCTTCTTGTATTTTAGATTTTGGACCTGTTCCGACAGTGTGGTATTTGTTGTTTATCAATTGTATTATCTTGTAGTTTTATAATTGTATGCCAATTAATAAACATTTGACTGCTATTTTCATACATTACACAGCCAAATTAACAATTAAATCTATTTACAAGATTGTTCTTATGTTGAAACATTAAATACGTATACACCTGCAGACGGGCGAAACCAATGTTGAAACAAGAAGTTTAAATCGTAGACATCATTGATTCAAATTCCAGTTATGTCAGCTATAGTAAAGAAACATTTGTTAAGAAGCAGAAAATTTCCCACCAAAAATTGATCCATCGGCTCCTTATTTTATGGAAGTTTGTTTACATATTTCATTTCCTAATATCAAAACGAATCGGAAAAAGAAATAGACAATTATTAATTTTAAGTAAATAGCTCTCCAGGTTTGGAATCAATACGGGAAAGATGTACATTGATTTTCTCGAAACTAAATATAAAATTTACACAATAGAGAGATTTTTACTTAAAGACTCTCCTCTAACGGTAATTACAATCTCATTGAGAATAAAAACTGTAAATATATCAATAGCATTACTGTATTTTGTTCTTCTAACTAGACTGGTTCTTTATAGCAACTAGTTAAATTGCCATCAACAAAAATAAAAGAATTTTTTTGTCTGAATTGTCGTTAAGTATTGAAATTCGACCCTGTTGTTCGAAGTGTTACAAGGTTTTCCATTAAAATTTAAACATGTTTATCAGATTGACAATAATATCTATTTCCACTGGAGAAGCCCATTGAGCTAAATCCTAATTATAAAATTATACTTTTTTTAAAACAAAAAATGGAAAAACAATATTTCCGAAACATCAGCTAATTGTTGAAAATTTTAAGCAAATATGCATAAAACAATGCCTAACACCTGTCATTTATTTTATAAACACAAAAATCATCATATTTTATTGCTTATAACTCAATAGAAATGCATGTCTTGTTAAATGTACGTCTTGTTTAGGGGGGGGGAGGGGGGGTATTTTCCAGAATATGTGGACAATTAAAATGTAGATATCTAATTTAGTGTGGATAACGTGCAGTTTCTGGAATAACCTTCATCGTGTTGGCTCAAAAGCAAGGGATTTGTAAGCCAAATAATCTAAATGTCTTTCTGTGTAAGTAAACCAAAGGACCGAAACAGGATATCCGGAATAGGTTGAGGTTAACCATGTCTGTGGGAGGAGAACCTTATTTTCAATAATAATTACATTAACCTCATCAGAAGTATAAAATATTTAAAAAAAAATCTAAAATAATATTTGTCCCATTTCTGCCATGCCTAGACTGGCCTTGAAGTGGTAATTCACCATGCGAAATATTAATACAAATCAGATAATACATATTTAGTTATAGTGAAATTTGTCACTATATTTGTCACCTACCACTGAAATACATCATCATTAAAATATATAATAAATTGTTCACACGTGTATGTCTGAAAATTTGTGTATTATCAAACACCATTGGCCAATTCATTATTATATATTTTATATCAAAGGATTACTATGGTAATTATTTCAACAAAATATTATTAACATTTCCCCATTGTTTGAGGTACTGCCAAAACAAGAAAGTATGGATAGAAATAGCTAAATAAGATTCAAATTCAAAATTGTCTTTAAAAACCCTTTTGACGAGTTTTCAATATTTGACCACCATTCGTGTTGAAACTGGTCAAATAATATTTGATTTTAAATTTAATTCGAATTGTAGAACCTCAACAAAAACTCTGTTCACTTACTTTAAGTTATGTCTTAAGTTTAAAGTTGGATAGTAACTCATGTTCATTCACATCCATATCCTTTCTTACTACAAGCTGTTCATTTGCTTTAATTTGTGTCGTAAGTTTAAAGTTGGATATCAACATCCATATCCATTCGTACCAATATTCCACCATGTAGACTTAACATTTTCTCGACTCTCTCAAACATTACTGAAGCTACAATGACATACAATGTTATTGACACTTTCAAACCTAGAAGACTGGTTTTGATAATGCAAGTTTGTATATACATATGCAAAGAATGATCTTTAGGTTGCCATCTTTACCATTTACTAAAGCTTAGACCAGAAGTTCACCATACGAAGCTTAGACCAGAAGTTCACCATACGATGTTTATGAATGTTGTGACCATGAAATGTAGAACAGCAAAACAACGATATTCCTTTACTTTAATTTGTGCCCAAGTGTTAGATTGGATAGACTGTTCATTTTATCCATATCCTTTCTTACTAATAGGGTATGCACCAATCTCTCAATATATCATGAAGTTCGTCGTTTTATTTCAATTTAACAAATACTTGCAAAAATTCAGATGGATTCTTTCAACAATACCATTATTGCCAAAACTCCTTATTTTACAGTCGTAATAACAGAATAGGCTACTCAGTAAACTCTTATCAATCAGATCAAAATTATATTTTATTTGAAGAGTTCGAAACCTGCCCATTATATACGTCATATATTACATTTATAGTTCTTCCTTTCTTTATGATAAAAAAGGTTAATGACATACAGTGCTGCAAGAATTTATTCCAAGATAAATATAAATTTTTGTTTACTATTTCTGAATTAGAAGCTTTATATGGGGAAAATTTTAAATGATACAAGGACACTCCTGTTAAACAACAGTTTTTGTTTTGTAAACATTAACATTTAGCTTCACAATATTCACTAAAATTATTTTGCTGTACTTGAAGATCATCAACTGAATCAAAAAATGCCACTGCGTCATCTGGGTATAGTACCCACAAACGCTAGATTCGTTTTCAATAACATTCACTACAGAACCAAACCTTTTGATGAGCTAATTATAAAAATAAAAAAATATAATAATTTTCAAATGTTATATAGAATATGAAAGCTTAAAACATTATTTTTTTTTTTTGCAAAACAAGTACCTAACATGCCTTTTTTTTTATACAGCTGATGAAAATCGTTCGTTTTCAAAATACAGTGAACCCAGTGTTCATATAGTATGCATCTAAATTTATGTTTAAATTTTAGCCTGTAACATTAATAATCGTAAAGTGTTAAATTTAATTTTCGGATTTAATGAGGCTTGAAATCTTTAGAAGTAATCTACCTCGGGCGAGCATTACCAATTCAAAGTTTAGAAAATACGTATATTTTAATTAGCCCTCGTTAAGATAATCTTTGACAGTAACGAGCGATTATTCTTCATCTTTTTGTAAAAAAAAAAGTTTTTATGAAAATAGAACGGAAATTTATACAAAGCTTCGATCTATAGGATCAAAGTAAGGAATCAAGGTGTCGAAATTATTACCTTTTACTCACCTCAGTGTAATTGAATAGATCGAATTTCATGATTTTTAAAACAGATTTTCTTTAAATTGCTAAAATTTTCATTTTCATTCAACTTAATTTAATGCACAATTGATACCATACAGTATGCTAAAATCTTCACTTCAAGTCATTTGTTGGTGAAAATCATTAATCAAAGGATATATCTTCAAAAAATTCACAGATTAATATTTCGACCGGCGACTTTTTGTAAAGCAAATGGGACAACACCCACCTAGTTATAAACGGTAAAACGAAATCGGATACGGAGAAGATCATTTTTCGTATTATAATACTCCGGTTGCTTTGTTAACAATATCTAAGTTTTTGATATACTTGATACATATTGTTGAAACTTAGCACTTGAGATATTTTAGATCAATCTTTTTGATAGGGCGAATCAAAACTTGACAAGAAATTATTTGCATCTTTAGGCACGCGACATAATAAAACAAATGATTTGATTGGTCGTTATCGTGATTGATACACGTGCCATGTGTTGACACAAAATGATAAAATGTCGCTTAACACTATTTTTACTGTTTAAATAGAAAATCGCTCGTGCCTTTTACAACATTAATTAGTCAATGCTGAACAATTATTATATTTAAGAAATATGGAAAGTCTTGATTTTGGGAGACATATTCAGAATTTTAACAGTGAATTTCCCGGTTCGCCCTATTCTTCATTTAGCGATAGTTTATCTCCAATTTCATCAGATTATTCTTCATGTACAGAAAATGAATTCCACATATCTAATAAAAGGAAAAAAGCAAAGTACGGTCAAAGTTATCAAAGAGAAGCAGCAAATTTACGTGAACGGAGAAGAATGCAATCTATTAATGATGCTTTTGAAGGACTTCGGGAACACATACCCACTTTACCGTATGAGAAAAGACTATCAAAAGTTGACACATTAAAACTGGCTATAGGTTACATAAGCTTTCTGGCTGAACTTATAAAATCGGACATTGAGAACGGCGATAGTGTATCCTCGACGTCGGATGATAATGCTAAAAAAGTTATTATTCATTATCACACAGGTGAGTGAAACTATAGTCTATATGTATATACACAGGGGGAAATTATCAAAAAAGTTGTTTGTTTGTTTGATGGTGCTTAACGACACTTTCAACAATATTTCATTTATATCGTGGCGGTCAGTTTTATTGGTGGAGGAAAACGGAGATAACCACCGACCTGTCGCAAGTCACTGACAAACTTTTATCACTTAATGTTGTACACCTCGCCTTGATCAAGATTCGAACTCACAACATCAGTGGTGATGAGCACTGATTAAATAGGTAATTGTAAATCCAACTACAATACGATCACGGCCACGACGGTCTCCAAAGTTGCAAAAAGACGGACATAAACAATAAAAATAAAAAAAAATATCAAAGAGATATCATCAGCTGTCATATGACAACGTCTGTGATACGAAGATTAAATATATTATGTACATTTTGTACAATGTTCAAGATTACAGCGTTCTTTATATTAACTTTGTTCGCCCGGTTATTTGTAAAGGTTGACATTTTACCCACATGTGGAATGCACTTGCATGACTGCATCATTTCAGTAAGATGGGAAGTTTAGGCTCATAAAACTAGTTTAACTCTACCACTTTTCATTGAAGTACCTGTACCAAGACAGGAAAGTGAGTGATCATGTATTTGATTTGATTTTTGGTGGTTAGCGACACTTTCAGCAATATAATGGCGACCAGTTTTAGTGGTGGAAGAAGCCGGAGTACCCGGAGAGACCCACCGACCATGGGTAAACTGTATCACTTGCGGCTGTGAGTCGAGTGCACCTTTTTTGTAATTTACAAAGCCGGGCGCGAACGCACGTGGTATTGGTGATAGGCTTGTATAAGTTGTTATGTATAATCCAACTACCTAACTCATTGAGCCACCCGGGCCCTACAACTTCCTAACTCATTAAGCCACCCGGGCCCTACAACTACCTAACTCATTAAGCCACCCGGGCCCTTCATGTATTTGTGTGTTGGCGTCGATTTTACCTCTTTCTACGATTGTAATATTTGATTTTAGAATTGTTTCGACAGTGTGGTATTTTTATGTTTCATTTACGAAAAAAATTAATGAATGCTGCAGTTATATTAGAATATTACAACAACAACAAAAAACAAAGTTGGCATATTTTATTGTGTGTTGACATTTAACCCAATTAGCCTTTTTTTTAAATCATTTTTAAATATTTGAATATGCAAATAACATGGAAAATGAAAAGCATATTTTTTAAGCAGAAATGTTAAAAAAAAAAACAGTTTGGAAGAAACTAAACGGAGTAAATTACGAACGTATATACATATTAAATAAATTAAATAAGGAATACAAATTATTGCATATGTTCGTGAAATACGGAAATTTCCAAGTGAAATAAAAACCGGTATATTACCTAGTGAATTACTGTGTTGTTCGGTTACTCACGTTTTAATTTTGATATTAGGAGTACAAGAGTAGTTATAATATAAATAACTAATTCTAAACAACCCGGCAACATTTTCTTGCTAATATATTATTACATTACACTCATTGGCTGACGCAGTACACAATAAGAAAATTTCAATTCAAAAGGAGTAAAAATATCTTTAAATTTATGTGGTACAAGAAGAAAAATGGACAATATCTTAACGAGTCAAAAATGTCAGAATAAATTGATCTTCTCGTTTAAGTACTTGTAATAATACAAGTTCAAACAACATCTACATTTTCCTTTGGTGTCATTTATCTATTTTACGACTCTATTTTACATTAATGGGCGTCGAAAATTTCTATAATATCTAATTTTATATTGAGCGGCAAAGTTCACACGTACCATTCAAATAAAATGATTGCTTCCCTTTATCAACATGGCGATATTGTATTGAAATTATTATGTTATTTATAGTGTAGAAACAGGAAATTTTATTGTTTACTTACTTCTATTTTGTTTACAAAGAGCACACGAATAAATATTTACTTAGTAAGCGCTTCTTTGTCTATAACCCGTTGTCCAATTAAATTTATCCTTCTTTCTTTTTTTCTTTTGCACGTGCCAGGTCTTTTTGCAGACGACAATCCTTTGTATGGCGGCCCACCACTGGCTGGACATTCACTATCATGGAAAGATGAAAAGAAACCGCATATTGGACCTAACAAAACATTATATGCCAAAATATGGATTCCTGAAAATCCCACGGACAGTAATGCTATTGAAATGGAAAATGAACTTTCACCAATCGACTCCACCGTAAAGTTTTAGCTGGGATAGTATATTTATACGAGTTATAGCAAAATACAGAAATGTGATACGAATATACCAAGTTCATAAAACGGAATTAAATAACGAAACGAAATCATTTCGATATTTAAGACATAAAATGAAATTTGACTATCTGCGATAAAGTGTACACCTGGTATAGCAATAAACTAGTCTCGCTTGTGCAATACAGTTCTACTTTTCCAATGTTTTTATTGTTATTTACTGTGATTTTTGTTTTTTTATTGTTAAAGAAAATTTACGATTAAAACTGTGTTTGTTTTATATTGCGCCATAAAATAAGATGAATTTCTCTATAGAAGACCCATAAATTGTTTTCGTTAGTGGTTTTTAGCATATTGATAGCGGTATTTGTACGATTAATTTACTCGTTATATGATAATTGTATTGCTTGCAAAATGCTAAGGCTATGTGTTACAATAAAAAAGATTTAACTGTAGGGTATCAGTCATGGTGGGTTTTGTTTTTCAATTTATTTTGATAATATAAATAAACAATGCTATACTCTTAAATGTGTTACCCAATAAGCAAATAATGTACTTACGTTTTTTTTTAAATAATGAAATTAAATAATGGTTAAAGATTGTTTCAATTTCATATTATCAAAGCCAACAATGATACAAAATTCTTGTCAAAAGATATTAGAATTTTTTTTTATAAATCATGGAAACAATCAACTTTCAAAAGTAAAAAATAAAATAAACACAATAAACTATAAACAAATAGCAAACTATACAATGAAAAATGTCTAATGCGCTTCCCAAATAAACCAAGTGCATGTGTACTGTCTAAAGCGACCCATAAATAAACAGGAGTCATGTGTATATCGATCACTCAATATAATTTCTATGCTTAACATATTTGCCAATGTAAGATGTTTAATCCAAGCATCCGTCTATTATAAAGAAAGCAGTTGGCCATTCGAGTGTCCGGTTTATACAAATCTATGTTGCCGTACTATGATACAGAGGCCACACAAACAAAACAGTCCGCCAAGCAAATAACTACTTGCAATGTATGACAGTAAAATACCCCCCACTATCTGGCAGATTGTTTCCAAGCTGTACTGGAGGATGCGTTATTCTGAAAGGGAAAAATATGGACTATGTATTCGGAAATCTAACAAGACAAAAGAGTGACAAAATCATGAAAGAAACATAAATAGATCAACTTAACGCTATGTATAGGGTTCGACTATTTATATTGTAAAGAACAATTTTACTGCAGGTTCAGGTTATTTTTATTTCATGTCATTTTACCTCATAAAAGTTGACAACATGATTTTTCTTTAGAAAAACACAGCTCCCCTTAAATTCAAATGTTCTTTCCTTAGTACCTTGTATTTCATGGTTCTATCCACAGTTATTGCATACGCTATATAATATGTGACAGTATAAACGACTATTAATTGTAGGGATATACCATCTATTAAACAGTTTTATCTTTTACGTGGATTGTAATCTAATATCTGATACTAGAAAGTTTATATATCATTGTAAAGTATTTTGTTTCGTTTAATGTCATAATTAAAAAACTTCACCTGTCGTATCAAGTCGGGAATATTTTCGTTGCACAATTACAAAATAGCATGAACGGGCGCCATTTATGAGTGAAAGGCTATCATACTTCAAAATGGGTTTCATATCTTTTATTAATGGCGTTTCATTATGATGCCAGAGAAAGTAAATCGGTATTATTGTTGATAAGAAAGGACCATACCATACAACGATAAAAAATAGAGAGCAATTAACATCCACACTACACAACTCATTTATCTATAGGTCTATGACTTGTGACAAGACGGTGGTTTCCTCCACCAATAAAACTGACAGCCACGATATAACTGAAACATAGCTGATAGTGGCATTAAACACCCTAACCCTAACCACTATTTATCTATAACAAAGCCGAAAATTGTTTTTGATAAATGCCATTCTCTTGATTGTAAATTTTGTTCTAAACATTCGTTACTATTCTGCACGTGTACTATATAATACAAATATATTTAAATGATGGTTAAAGCCATCGGCTCTTTCTTTTATAGAACTAATATTCGTCATTTTCTGTGACATGAAGATTAAATATATTATGTATAAAGTTCAAGATTCTTTAAAACAACGTCGCTCATCCAATTATTTATGAGGGTGCACGACGCGACTGGAAAGCGAAATAATTTCAAAAATACATGTATATATTTTCAGTAACGAGAACAATCTAAATACATGTATTACAATTTTGCATATTCGGTTCGTTTACCTCCAATTGTTTGTAGGAGGACTCGTGTCTTATTTACGATATTTGTGTTTGTTTGCGTATAGTGATGTCAAACACATATTGTGTTGTTTTTTTTGTTTTGTTTTTCTTCGTCTTGTGTACCATATGTTGCCAGTTTCTCTGGATTGTTTTTGTTTTGTTTTTCTTCGTCTTGTGTACCACAGGTTGCCAGTTTCTCTGGATTGTTTTTGTTTTGTTTTTCTTCGTCTTGTGTACCACAGGTTGCCAGTTTCTCTGGATTGTCCATTTTTGATTGCCCCCTTGATATTCTTTAACGTTTATTTGCATACGAGCACATGAATGATTACTGTGGTGTTTTTTTTTTATGTGACAACAGTTATGAAATTCCAGTGTTGGCAGATCATATGATTATATTTTTTTTTATAGTAGTATGAACCCCTCCACTTTTAATTGAAGTACGAAGCCATGAAAGTGGGAGGTCATGTGATATGTGTTAGAGGTATATCAAGTTTGCCTCCGTTTCTACGATTTTTCTATTGCATTTTAGAATTGTTCCAACAGTGTGAACTTTTTGTTCTTTATTTTTTTTATTCCTTTCTGGCTATTTTTCAAACAATATTATTCAGTACACAATCGTATATGGCTTACTATTTAATAGATAATCGATAATGATTATTTTTTATGTCGGATTAAAACACATCGCATGTGTAAATTTTGTTTAATAACTATGGCTCATGTCGATGTTTTGATTATTAAATTGGGAGATAAAAACACAGGTGCTTATGACATAAATCATTACTTTTCTTTCTGCGTAGTTGATTTTCCTTTTTTCACTGCGAGATTCATGTAGCATCATATTACAAGTGATATATTATTGCTAGTATATATTGTTAGAAGTGGCGGCGTTATACACCCGAAATTGTCACCATCTTCTCTATATGGTCGCATAACCTTGGAATACGATGACAGACAGACACTCCACAGTACTCACGATGAACACAGGTCCTCAAGCCCAAGACCCGTAAAACTTTGTTCGGGCCGGTATATTTTCCAGTTTTTATTTAGATATAAATTCTAGAATTTGATTCGAGCCAGTAAATTCAAATTTTCATTTCGATTTGATTTGATTTGATATTTGGTGTTTTAACGCCACTTTCAACAATATTTCAACTATATCATGGCGACCAGTTTTTGTGGTGGAGGAAGCCGGAGTACCCGGAGAGAACCACCGACCATGGGCAAGCAACTGGTAAACTTTATCACTTGCGGCTGCGAGTCGAGTGCACCCTTTTTTGTAATTTACAAAGCCGTGCGCGAACCCACGCCATATTGGTGATAGCTAGGCTTGTATGAGTTGTTAGATCCAATGACCTAACTCATTGAGCCACCCGGACCCCTGTGTTCATTTCGAGGACTGAGACAGACTAACAAAGTTAAGTAATATGCAACCATATAAAATGTTTTACAAGACGGAAGGGTAGTGTAAATATTTGGTAAATGATCGTCCCATATGCATGGAAACAAATATAAAAGGAGTGGCGAACGCTATGCTTTTTTAAACAGAGATATGTTATATCAACACAAGAGTTTGAGTCGGATCATATAGACCACCCTTTTCCACCACGGCATCAAAAATACATGTCAATACAACACTTAAATTAATAAGAAAATATAATGCAGAAATAAATCAATGATCTGACCCTTTTCTGTGCATGGAAACCGCATCGGTGGTGGAATGGTTAGCATTCTCGCCTCGAATGCGGTTGAACGTGTGTTCGAGCCCCGCTCGGGTCAAACCAAAGACTAAGAAAAATTGTATTTGTTGCTTCACCGGTAAGCACGCAACGTGAAGGAGAAAGATCAAAGACTTGTTGGTTCGGAATCAGGATGAAGTGTCCGAGTTAGGCGACATGTTTATCCGCGGACTGTTGTTTCAGTGAGCTAACACCATAAAACTCCAACTAAGCATGTTGGTCTAGTAAAAACCGGACGTCATCATCATCTCATTGAAAATTAACTTGTTCTCGCCATGATATAGTTGAAAAATTCCTGAGTTGGCGTTATACAACACTCAATTCATGCACGGGCGTTTATAAAATCGCATTTGACACGATATCGCACTGCAATATCCCTTAAACCTTGTTCTGTATTCGTCAATAGACAATCATTTCATTATGTTGCAAAGAACACCCAATATATATACAAAAACGATTTAATATAGCATTTTGTCGGATTTATAAAACAGAGACCTTTTTTGGTATTTACACTGTGATGGGAAAAATTCTACGATCGTCATATGGTACCAGAATTATTACGTATCGACCATGTTAACACGATAGTGTATTGCCGAGAGTAAACAGACTTTAGAACTTACCCACAAGACAAACGGAAATCGATATCTAAAGAATAATTTCCTCTCTAATTAGATGATTATCAAACTGAATAGAGAACTATACCTAACATCTAACAGTGGCCAATCCTTTAATTACCACAGAGAAACAGGAACCGCAAACAAAAAGGTCTTATGGGTCAGTCCTCCAAGTAAAGTGAACATTGTTATATTGAAATTCGTCTGATTTCATCTGATTAAACATTTGAAAGTTTGTACCCAGAGGAAGAGAAGCTATTGGTATAACTATATACAATGTATAGGTATTTTATGCTCATTAATAATTCGCATTTACATACATTTTCATGATTACATTTTTTGTATATTCCATATTTAGATAAATAGGATTCCATCTATTCGTTGTACCTTGTATATCCCCATTTAATGTGAGTGCAATATCTGCATGTAACATGTGTGTTGTGTTGTCTCCTCTGCAGACACGATAAATCTGGATCCCTGCTCGTCTTCCGTTTCGTTTTCACATATATTTTAATGGTCATTGTCGTACTTACCAAATCACTACACGTGATGGAGTTGAATCAAAAGATCTCTTCAATTGCCATTTTTCATTAATTCATATTTTGGGTTCTGTATGCTTACTCATATTAATGTCTTTAAAAAAGACTCTACTCCATCGCTTTAAGCTCAATGCAGTAGACAGTCGTGTGAAACGGCCCATAAGCTACAGTTAAAGCGGTACTCTTTCCTTCTATCGACAAATGCTACATCTGGTCATCTTTGTCTTTCTGGTGTCGTTTGGTGTATAAAATGTTATTCCAAGATGCGGAATGTTTAGTTGAACAATAAGATTCTGTTATAACATGTCCCAGTGCCAGGGCTGGTATTAATGCAATATAATAATACCCGTTATGTTTAATTCATATATAAAAGTAACTTTATTTCGCTTTACAACATACCATCAACATAAAATTGTGTCTTATTAACTCTTTTTATATTTTACTGAGATGTCAAGATGAGTCAAATGAAATTTATACTCTCAGTTGTACCTATACCTAAATATATGAACCACTGTAAGTCTAGTTTTAAATTTTGATGCTCTAAAACGACAGATCTTGGGTACGATCTCCAGGTGGTCGAACACAAGACTATTCGCGCGAAGCATTTAGAAAAAATATGATTGGACTCCTTATGAGTTTCGGAGCACCGACATTTGTATCTGCAAGCGTTTGCTTTAGTGAGCATTTCTATTCCTGACAAGTACAGACTGGTTCATATGTCATAATGACTATAATATAATACATGTATACTATTCTCTCACAATCCCATCGAATTATCTACCAGCGCAATAATAATGCTATTATGTCATGATATTAGGAGTGATTGCTTAGTTATTCATTTAAACATTGAACACATACAAAACGTGTTTTAGGGAAAAGTTTGAAGACACCAAATTGGTAAGCAAAAACCGTAAATTGAAAGACAGATGAAACAGAAAAAAAGAGAAGAATTAATAGTTCAACAAACACTAAATCTGAACTACACAGGAAACTTAAGATTCAGCAAAACAAGTCCACTAATACACGGATGTGAACTCTAGGGTATCACAAATCGAAGCTAAATGAATGATGACAATACGAACCCCTGGCAGAGAAAACTCAGTGCCTATTTTTATGGTTAAACTTCACCTTTATACATTAAAACGTAATGTCCTGCTACTAGTACATGGTGAAATAAATCCACTGACTATCTCAGCAAATCAACATGCAATATCAATTTATAAACTTGAAAAACACTGATAATTATATGTTTTGTGCTAGCATTATGTAGAATTAAAATCAAAATAATCGTTCCTGAATGAATCAGATTTATTTTCAAAAATAAAATATTTTATTATTGAAATAAAATGCGAAAAAATAAACAATCGTGTGACATTCTTTATCATGTCAAACCTCTTTTCTGCCAATTCTATTCAATAGTATATTTATCCGACCTTTTCTAATTCCCTCCACACAATTTAACATTACGCCGAGAAATATCATTAAATACACATTAATGTTGAAAGGGGGTATTACTTTCAGAAATTTTGCAAATATTGACACATCATTCGATGTCACCTGGTGGTTGAACGGTTAAATCATTGTCGATTCTATGTTTGCATACAGGTACGAAACTACGAGTAAAATAACTAATTACTCCATACCTCATTAAGTGAGGCCTGCACGTGCATTTTATTTGTTTTGTAAATATTTACACGATATTCACGTCTAAAAGGTCTTACACCATCGTCATCGTCAGTTCAAGTGTGTGATATCATAAAAATAAATAAGGTATTTAAATAACTATTACTAACATACAAGGGGATACTAATTATAATGATTATCAATTATTATTTTCTGTCAAAGGTGATTGAGTTCTTTCTAGCTGATGAAGTAAGAGGGGAAAAAAACGGAAATATTAATATAAAGATCAAATCATTAAGTCTATGATCGACAGAAAATATACAAAAGCCGTATAAAAGGTGGCATGAACGACAATATGAACATATCACGAATAGAGGTGGAACACATTATATAACTGCTATTCTGAGTACCAAAACATAGATATCTAATTTTATGTGTACGATGCGTTTCTGGGATAACCTTCATCAGCATCATGTACACTCGTATTCAATAGGTTGAAAAGCCAAATGTTGTTTTAAGTAAGAGCTTGATATCCGAATGGCCTAAACATGTTAACCAACATGGCTAAAGTTTTCTATGCCTGAGGGAGGAGAACGTAGTAATTACATTTCTTAGAACTGCATATTCCAATAATAAATATATATAATAAAGCATGTGAGTACAGAAGCAAAACAATGACTACTCGGTACATGCAAAAAAAGTAAATATGTATTTTTCAAATCTCACAGAAATAGAATCCATGTTTGCCATCCTGAAAGACATATTAGAAAAAAAATTACATAAAACAGGCATTGGTATAGTACCACTATATATTACATAATTACTGCGATGAAGCTATGGTTATAGTTATTGTTGAAATTCCTAATGTGACTGTGTAAGGTAGAACAATAATACCTGTTCTTTTACTTGATTTTGTGTCCAAGATTAAAGTTGAATGGTATCTCATGATCATATACATCCATATTCTTTCTTACTAATCTATGAAGAGTGTAACCGTTCTCATTTATAGCATCGTTAATCACTGCTGTTGCCAAGAATAAGTGTTACAATAGTGCTTTCTAAATATTTACAAACCACATACCATAATAAATGTAAAGCCAAAAGATTTTAACACATTCGTAACTGCATTTTACACTTTTGAAACGGGAGTTACTCCGAATAATGTACATTAAATTGTCAGTCCTTCCTCAATTTACGGCTTCTGATTACCTCTTTTGGTATCTTCAAACTTTTTGTACAGTTAATATTGTTTTATTCTTACAAATATGTGAGATTAGATTATGCACATCTCATACAGGCAGATATGAACTTATTCAATGAATTACAGACCATGTAATAGACTCCACTATTTCATTCACAAACACCGAACCGTTTAAGCACAAAATATACATGAAGATAAAAGGCCCATATATTTTTGCGTAAAGCAATCCTACGATTAATGTCAGTAAAATTCCTTATCAAATTTTCTGTGAAGTCAGATATCACACATGGCATCTACTAGTATAACCAACCATGGATAATAAAGGAAATAACAACCCTTACAAGACACAAACAGAAACTATACAACTGTGCTAAAAATCAGGTAACCTAATCAGCTGAAATAAATATGAATATATAACAAAAAGGAACAAATGTAGAGAAACATACATCAAATATATATATATAAATACAACAAAAGGTTCTGTAGTGAATAGCTGAGCCCAATAGTCTGCTGAAACCTCATGGTAAACAAGAGGAATAATTTCCACATTTGTGTGCCTGTTCCAGACCAAGACCTGAATTTCCAATGTCATATGACGTGGTCTTTCTTTCTGTTCAGTGGGTTCAAGTAAGATGAGCAGTGATTGCTTGTTTGGTTGGTATTAGTGGAATTTATTACCATCACTGTTTAAACTTTCTGTTCATGATTTATTGCCCATCTTAAGAACAATGAGCCTTTCCCCACTGACAAAGAAGACCGCAAACATTCTACACTGTCATATAGAACCTAGTTCCACACAAGACATCCAATTTGTCCGTATGGACTTTTGTGGGGTCAGTAAATTAGTCTCAAAACCAAATCCCCACAAGGCATCAGGATGAGACTGTGATCCAACACATCTATTGAAATAATCAGATTGTGTGGTTTCTCCATCTCCCACACAGATCTACCAGGCATCTATCAACCAAGGAACTATTCAAACTGACTAGAAATCACTGATAGTCGCAGCTGTCTTTAAGAAAGGGGGATAGAAGCTTACAAATAAAAACCAATATCCTTAACAACAATCTGCTGCTAAATCATTGTACACATTACAACAGCAATACTTACCCGTTCTGTAAACAATAACATTCTGGCTGAGGAACATGGCTTCCGCAAATTAAAATCTTGCGAAGACCAACTTGTCATAAAGGCTAAAGATAAAGGCTTAGATGAGTGTGATCAAATAGATAAGATCATCTTGTGTTCGGTAATTTTGTTATTACCCTTATTGTCCAATGTATTTAATATAGTACCGCACCAACGTCATATTCTAAAACGTCACCTTTAATTTGTTTTTAGAGAACATCTTCAAGTGGATCGTACACTTCCTCTCTTGACAGATGCTAAAGTGGACACACATTTACTAGAAAATATTAAAGAAATTAATATACATGTAAGTTAAATTAGTTGAATGGTTAATTTAATTATTTAATCAGAGAAACATGCAAGCAAGAAGTCAGAATAAATATTAAATATATAACAGTTTTGATTATCTGGACTTTGTAGTACATTTGTACCAACAACAGCTTAACGATATAAAAATAAAGTAAATCTAAAAAAAAAAAACAGTTACAAACATTATACTCTAGTTTAACGACACACGTTGTGACAACGCATTTTCTTTTACAACATGTGAATATAAAATAAAGAGTTTTTAGTGTATTTTAATCGTTCACAAATTATAATATTCGGTTAAGACGACACTGAACTTGTGTATGTAAGAAACAGAAGATACTATCACGTGTCATTTGCACGCGCATGATATCGTCTGCCTGGTATATAAATGTCGCCATTATTTTGAGAACAATTGCAATTATGGTGCATCTCATCAAATTATCTTTTGTCGCTTTTTTAAATACGTAAATCTTCAGTGAAAACGCCAATAAATTATCTTGTCTTTTATTTTCTGACTGTATGCAGATGAATTTTTACAGAGGGTACAGATTTCTTTCCGTTCCTTTGTCAATTTCTAAATGGGGAAAACATAAATAAAAATGCTTTTGGTTTTTTTTTCACTATTTCTTCATCATCCAGAGATAGTTTTTGTGTTATATTTAACGTTTTTATATTTCCGAAAAGGAAAAATACCAAAAAAGACAGATAAATGATGCATTATTAGTAAAGATGCGAAATTAATATTTCTTAACGGCGAGGAAACATGTTGGAAAACAGAAACAATTGTATTTAAGGAGAACATTGTAAGTATATATATATATTTGAATAATTGTATGCTGAAATTTCATTAAATAAATATTGTTTAATCTAAGGAGAAATGAAACTTTTATCAAGGCCGTCAAACCGGGAACAAACACCGTAATATAGTTGACACATCACTTAATTGGCGATTAAACACTTAAATTAATGACGAAACGGCATTTTAAGTATAAAATCGCCCCAATGACAGAAAACATTAAACCAAAACGACAAACCCAAACAATCAAAGAAAGAACAAAATATATATACAAACAAATACAACAACAAAACAAAACAAAATATACAAACAAATACAACAAAACAAAACAAAATAAAAACTGAAAAAATCAAAGCAGAATGTAACACAAATCAAAGCAAGCAAAAACATATAAAAAAAAATAGAAAGAATAAAAAGAAAAGAAAAACAACAACAAAAATATTTATTATTAAATGTAAGTAAAAAAAAATAATTGGTCTTGTGTGCTTTTTAATATGTCAAAATAATGGTTTTTTTTTTATTTGTATGCTAATTATATAATTTTAAATTCATATGATCTTGGTGTTATTTTCTATTGAAACATATCAGTATTTATTTGATACTCTCATGTGTGAAATTGTCATAATTTTCAACAAAACAACACATGGGTGAAGAGCTTTAACACAATGAGCATGCGCATTGATCACATTCTTGAGAAAACACCTGAGGCATTGATAACGGTACTTTTATATTTGACAAGTATACTTAAGATTATTATTTACGAAACTTTTTATCACATTAAATCGTTTTTATAAGACTTGTCAATTTTACACATCTGTGAAAACATCTTAAAATTCATACATGTAGGAAACGTAATGTACATTTCTCTAGAAATGCGAGTATTTTTTACTGAATTTAAAGAGGGTCGGTTTTTTTCCTAAAGAAAAACCCCCAGAAAAATTACATTTCTTTGGAAAAAATAGTATATAACAATGATTTTGAAGTATTGAATTTTTTTTTTAATAAATAAGAAAGAATAAACAATGTCAAAAACAAAATTACAATGAAATATAAGATGTGGAAATTTAAAAAAGATGTCTTAACAAGCCAAGTAATCGACAGATGTATATATATAACTTACCGTAAATGAATTCAACATCAATATGTTAAAAGGCTTAGTATTCGGACACCTGAACATAGTCTGTGTAATTTTGTCTTAATAGAAATATTTAACATCAAATAAATGAATATCTATGAAAAAATAATTAAATTAGCACGACTTTTCATTCTTTACACAGATATATAATGTAATAAGATATTTCATATTATTGCACATACTATTTTTAAATTGACTTTACATAGTTTATATAAATATTTAATCCTTGAAAATAAACGATCCATAATATTGTTTAAAATAAATCACAGTTTTTCATAAAAAAATGAAGAAAAAAATGATGTTGGCGACAATTATAGAGCTTCATAATGATACCACACTCATCAAACGAAAGTCATAGCGAAAAATTATACGATTTTCAATTTATTTGCTTTATAGTGCAATGCAGATTATCGAGATTTAAATACAATTATTTTGTAGATTGTAACACATTTTCTTACAAACCCTTTAATTTTCGGCTCTACCTTTCAAAGTTTCGTTTATTGTACAATCCAGAGTATCTAAAGTATCATCTTTTCAATTTAAAACCTATTTTGTTTGCAATGCTTCGCTGCATTCGATTAATCCTGTCAATATCGACCAACGCATGCGCCCATTACTTTTAACTGTGAAATGGTGGGAAATTCAAAATTGTACCTTGCTTTTACATCAGTCTAATAGAGTGAGACAGCCATGCCCTTTCTTTCGAAGAAAATATTAAAATTTCTTATTTTATTTTCAATCTGCAAGGCTGTTGGATATTGACATTTATAACTTAACGCACACAAAAGAGAAAACAATAGTTTTCATATCTAAATTTATTGGAATAGTATTTTTTTTTTCTAAGACTGCAGCTGCAGAGACATTCGTACTTAGTTTGACGAGATATCAGCTACACTGCAAATCCTTTCACGTGCTGATTTAAATTTAATGTCTTCTTATTTGCCTTATTCAATTTTAAAACAAATGAATCTGCTATATTAAATGCATTCTGACAAGTTCTCTACACGAGTCTTTCGTGGTTGCTGGAATTAACAGAGGCGTTTTATTGAAATGAATATTTCATTGCTCATAAAATGGCTGGATTATTTAGTGCCTCTCGATTAGTATTTAAGTTATTAAATCTAATTCAAGTTCAGCAACATTCACGCTATGAAACATCTGCTTTTCACTCGTTGAAAAAGGGAATCAAATGAAAGCGATTTCTTTTCATTTTCATGTAAACTTAGAATAATTAGAAAATAACAAGGAACACCTCACTAATATTGAGTTGCCGTCATTGTCTGGGTGATTAATTGGATGCTGAAGTTAGTTTTCGGTAATATGAAGATCATATAATCACAAAACAAGGGACGTCAGTGGAAGACAGGTGATATAGCATGAAGCGCGTGCACTGCCAGGCAGAAAGTTGGCAGAATTTTCATTCAACAATGAAGAACTGCATGACATTAGATAATATCTGGTTAGGTAATAAATTAATTTAAGAATTCTCCCTGTAAAGAAGCTTTTTTCTGTGAGTAGTCTTTCTTAAGGAGGGGACGTGATTATCGCCCAAGTGGCATACTACCTTCTCAAACTTGCAATGGACGACGTTCAGACACAAGGTTATGCACACCATTTGCAGAAAAGAAATATGTCAATTCCTGTTAAAATAGAAAGCAAATATTTTTCATTTCAACTTAAAAAACTTTTCTTTGTTTTTGACGACGGGTAGATTGGTACTAACAGGGCAGATGGGAAAAGTAACGAATTGTTTTTTTATGGTGCGATACTGTTCAAGATTTTAAATCGCGTACATCTGTTTCGTGAGGACAGAGGCTATCACAAACCCCTCGTGGCACCAATCAACAACCGGAAGACAATGCTGTATCCATTTTTGCATCTGCAAGTTGTTCTTAAAACCTGATAACTTGGTCTGAGCGAGTCCTTATTTTCTCTTGTTGTACGAAAGTTTGAAGACCTTGTTATCTGACGTTAAGTTGTTGACGACAGTCAAGTAAACACTTTATAATCAGTCCATCCAGCTGTTAGGATAACCTTTAACATTTAAGAAAATACTACTACACCAAGCTTCTCATGCCAAAATTCTGTCTCTGAAACGCACCCTCAATATTCACATTCCAATACCAAATCCAGCTTAATACCGTACCAAATGCAACAAAAACACTTAAAACTCTTACCAGGAAGTTGATAAGTCTAGGTAAAAATAGCATGTCAATTTTGAAAAAAATATATATATATGTGTACGAAAAAGTAATTTTCATAAAATATGCAAAGCGAGTTCTGGGTATCTGGTATAATCGTTTAATGCTTTTAATTTGAAATTGTTAAAGTATAATGCAACGTAAAAGTAGACTGCATTCGTGATGAAGGTTGGTGGTAATACTTTTTTTCTATAACTGCTCCAGGCATGGTTTACTAATGATGAAGAAAAGTAATTTGATTAAGTAGGCGTTTGAAAATATCTATTTTCATTAGTTATGAAATTTTACTATTTTTTGTAGCTATAGCAAGTACCTGCCCGCAAAATTCACTTTGTTATTTTACATGAAATCCCCACCGTGTCCACACGAACTGAAAATATTTTATATTATACTAATATCGATAATAGATAATAAGAAAAAAAACTTGTATTTTACACAGACACATGCGATGTTGAGAATTATGTAACAGTGTTTCCTTTATATTGAAAGATTACCTGATAATGACCACAAATCAAAAATATGTTAACCACTGTAAAAAAAAAAAGTCGAAACTATTGCATAAGTTTTTAAATTCGAGAGTTTGTTTCCCTCCATTTTTTGTTTTATAATCTGATTGGATGGTTTTTACATCTTGAACAGATAAAGTGATAGTGTCTATAAGTGTCTACCTATAAACTGTATGGTTTTAAGTCGTGAATGCCATATGACAAAAATCCCAGCAATATCTGGGGTTCTTTTTTAAATATTTATTTTTTACATCTACATTTTTTCTGAAGCATTTTGTTTTGACAAATGCAAGAATAGAAAACATTATACAACCAAACTTGCCCATGTGGTCACCTTGATTAAAAGGTCACCGTTTTCTTGTCCTGTCACAGAAATTTTCATGCGAAGTGAACCTCTTTTAAGAGATCACATGTATTATAAGTCCACTTTTCTTATCTCTTACTACTGGCTTAACTGTATACTTACTTATATCTTCTGTATTCTCCTTTCCATTCAGTGATGCCCGTGTTATTCATGTTTTTATAGAGTATCAAACGAATGAAAACTTGAATAGTCTTGCATTGTGATAACGAGCCATGTATTGCAAGTGAAATAATAAAGGTATCACACAAACTTGTATCTACATGTCAACTGCATTAAATGATTCCACATCTACAAAACAATTGAAATGGTTGAGAATAGTTTGAAGATACAAAAACAGTAATCAGAAGCCGTAATTCGAAGGACAAACAGTACAATGGCGAAAAAGGAAAGGACAAAAATGTCAAACAAATGATATACAAAACGCTATGTATCAAACATGATTTAGCAACACGAACCTGACTATACACCGGGGGTGTTCTTAGTTTAACTTGACACATTGATGATGTTGGACATCTCATATTTAGCTCAATTGTTGATATAAAGAAGACTTCATTGTCTATACTTTTCTGACTGTAAACTAATACACAAACCGTCAGCACATTATACCTGTTGTTAATGTCTTTGTTTCCCACTCTACAATAGTAGTTAATGTACAATCCAATGATAAATAAATGTTAAAGAACACCGGAGGGGCAATTAAAAAATCCAGAAACTGAAGACATTGGGTAAAGAAGACAAACAAAAACAGATATATACATTGCATAGAGCAAACAAACAAAAATAATATAAATAATTGTCCCTTTTACAAACAACTGGTGGAAACGACGAGACGAACATCGTATGTATACGATAATCGTAAAGGAACTAAGAATGTAAAGACACATAATAGGACAACACAAAAAACTAAAAAGATGAGCAACACTGACCCACCAATATAACTTACATTCTGAGTACAGATCAATGGCTAATAAAAATATGTTCTCTTGTCGTTTATGACAGCGATAGTCATGTTGGATTTCAAATGTACACAAAACACATACTTGGTAAATATCCCATGATCCTTCATGTACCAAATTAGTTCCCTCAACATAACACGTTAGTGAAGATGAATTCTGCAAATTGCCAACAGATTTGTATGTAAACAACTATATCGGTATATATTTTGAGGTTCAGCGTATTCATGAAACGCGTTTTTCGCACAAAATAAGACATTTACGTTGTATTACACGAAATTTTCTACCTTGAATATTCAATGTGCAGAAATACTTACTCAAAGATCATTTAATCATCGTTCGTGACATTCAGGGTCAAATTTATTAATAATATACTAGAAGATCATATTACTGGATCCAAAATCAAATTTTGTAGATATAACGACCATCTTAGATTTCAAATCAGCACCGAAAAACAATCTATCAAAGAAACATAATGATATATTGTAACACTAAATACGTCTTTTGATTGGTTTATGAGATGACAAGATAGTATTGGTTCATATACATAGATCTAAATTTGGGTTCATTTTCAACTGGTTTCAGAGAGGAAATGTTTTATTATTATGGCTATTACACTTTAATCACACCACATACATTATCTCGGTAAAATGATATGAACAAGCGCATTATTGTAACAATCATATTCATATAATCATTCACTTTTTTATATATATATTTTGAGGTTTCATACCATTCAAGTGTCAATCAAGAGAGTCAATGGCCATACATTTACAAATCAGCTTGCAATAACGACAATGGCTGTGGGTGTTCAGCGGCAGACGACTACTAGTATAGTAGTATATTTAAAGCGAACAAATATGATTTTCGTCGGTATATTTCGTGGTCGGATTTGATTTGATGTGCGGGACCGTTATTTGTCTTGTTGATGTTAGAGGAATAGTAGATCATGGCTGTTAGACTAACTTTCTTTTCGTAAATAAATACTATGATACTGCTGGTGTCAAACAGGACCTTTGTAGCCTTCAATGTCAAAGATCTCAATTCAGATTTGCAACTCAGGCGATTAGTATGAATCGGTTTGCTGATGGGGTCTGTGTTCCTCATCCTTTTAGTTTTCTGTGTTTTTGGTTTTGTTGGTCTTCGTCCAGTTGTCTTATGTGCCCGATGTTGTCTGTCACTCGGGATTGTTCATTCTAGATTGCACCTTTGGCTTTCTCCCCACACGTGGAAAACACTTACATGACCGCATCATTTTACTAACAGAGGGGATTTTGGGACCATAAAACTAATCACGCCACTTTTATTTGAAGTTTCTATATAAAGACAAGAATGTGAGTGGTCATTGTATAATACATGTATGTTAGGGGTCTCCAATTTTCGATTGTTCCGAAAGTGCGGTATTTGTTGTTTTTTTTATTTTATTTCTCCAATACGATATTTTTGTAACGGAAAAAATCGCAACATTCTCGCTTAAGTAATAGATATTTATTCAAAAATTTTGAGAAAATATTGATAAAGTTTATATGGATTTGATATTTCAAAAAATGTACACGTGTATGAATTTAATTGTGTGGAACAGACACACCTATTGAATACAAACAATCTAATTAAAATTAGATCTTGAATTGCTCCCTTTTTCTGATATGTCGCGCATCATATCAGAAAAAGAGGTGAGCAATTCAATATCTCAAGATCTCTTTTTCAAAAATATGTCAACATTTATGTTAGCTTGTTCTCCTCATGATATAGCTGAAATGAAGGTTAAACGACAATCAATCAATTTTCGACATATTACTGCCCAATACCAATGATTGATTAAATGTTACCTTTTTAGAAATTTCAAAATAAGACAATTTGATTATATCCCTTCTGAAAGCGATTAAGCTGAAAAGATCTCCATAGATTGATGATAACAATATAATTTTATTATTTGTTTCTTAAGATGGTAAAACGGAAACAAGAATTATCTTAGAATATTAATAAACACATTAATTTTGTCTAATTATGTAATCATTACCTCCTTTGCTCCGTGATCAAAGCGACGTAAGACCACCCATTTCTTTTCTGATAACTTCTACTTCGTTTTTACGTAATATACGGGTCATAAGTTTTATGGTGCTAACATAATAATTCTATCGTTTCCACTTTTGTGACATGTGTCGAAATACGTGTTATAATGCTATTTATATTCATATTTTATTTTAATATTGACATTAAATATAAATAGCACCTTAATTTTACTCAATTTAGAATCATAAAAAACAACTAACTACATTGTTTTCTTACAAAACAAATCCTTGCACCGTTTATGGTATTTCTTTATTTTCTAAGCGATCATATCAGTGTTACCCGGTAAGCTTCGTGCACACTGTCTTTTCATTTGTAAGCATTTCCGCAGCATCAACTTTAGTTTTCTATGTAGTGTTTTGTAGATCGTTGTTTGTCTTGTTTCTTTTCTTGTGTTGGGTGTCCTTCTTCCATTTACGGTTTTTTATGACCCCTTTGGTATCTTTAAACTTTTCTTGCGAACAAGTTAGACATGGAAAATCCTACTTATATCTTTACGGGAAGGGATATGGATGAGTGGAGTAGGGTACTAAATAGTCAGTATGGAACATTAGATGTTATTCCATCTATTTCTCCGATGAAATCGCTGGAAGAATAGGTTCTCTTGAAAAGGGTCACTATAATAAGACAGCAGGATGTCACGGTCCATTTTTGTGTTTTCGTTTTAACAATTTACAACGTGAAATCGGGTAGGCGGAATAATTGTGGTAGGATTATGACATGTTCGGGTGTTGTAGAGTAAAGGGATAAGATTTGGACGACACTAAAATAGTAATGAGAATTCATAAATACAAGAAGGGCAGACAAAACAATGGCCAAAAGAAAAAAGGACCAAGGACAAATAACGATCTACAAAACACTGCACAGAAAACAAAAGAATGAGTAATATGAACCTGACTAAAACCCGAGTGTGAACTCATGTGCTCCGGAAGGGTAGGTAGTTCATGCTCCATTGGTGGCACTCGTCATGTTGCTCCAATTACAAACCCGTTGGATAACGTTTTGCACAGCTTAGGTTAAGGGTTAAGACTTAGTGAGTATTTTGTAATACAGTGATTTAGGGTTAAGCGTAGGGATATAGTTCCGTGATAAACATAATCATAAGCATTGGCCCAATGCCAAACGGCTTAGATTAACCATAACACTAGTCAAGCTCATTACTAAATATAATATACAAATGTAATGCTACAAACATACAATAAATCTAAACATAGCTGACGACTGAACACTATCTATAGTAATTATAATACATTTTATTCATTAATATTAATTAGTGTAGTACTAACTATTATAAAGATAGCATACTACACCAAACATGGAGAGGATAAGATGAAATAAAAATAATACACCAAATCAACGATAAAACAAATATACTTGTAAGTAGGTATAACTACCATTCCATTCCGAATATCGAAAATAAACCACGAATACCTGAATAACGCAATAATTCACGAATGGACATTAGCGCAAGAGATAATTTCATCGTTGTTCGATTTCGAAGAACTCGATGACACAGCCGAGAAATTGAGTTAGCATCGTTTTTGTATTTTTGGTTTTTCATTTCATACAACATCAGGGATATGAACGGCGTTATTTATATTTAATATGTACATTTTAGAATTCCAGAAAATGCTCCATATTTGTACATTCTCGTAAAACGCAGAATTGACACATTTTCAGACAAACCTGTGTTAAGTTGAGAATCTTCAAAATCTTCATGACCTCAATGACAAATCACCTCATTACATTTTAAATTTAAAACTTGTTTTATAAATTGAAAAGTAAAAAATGCCAAACCATCGGAACAATTACAAAATAAAATATCAAAATTGTAGAAAGAGGAGGCAAAATAACCTAACACACAAATACATAACTGCTCAATTTCCTGGCTTGGTACAGGCACTTCACTAAAAAGTGGCGAGGTTAAACTAGTGCTATGGGCCCAAGCCTGTCCTCTTAGTAAATGATGGGGTCATCCAAGTACCTTCCACGTGTGAGTAAAATGTCAAAACCGACAAACATATATATACTTCGTGACGTGACACAGAAGTTGGCATATGTATGATATTAGTTCTGTTAAAACATTCCATACACTCAGTATTGTTTTTTGTTTTAAAAAATATGATACACGCAAACATATTTATTTACTTTTAGAAAGAATACTTCTCTTCTATTTTCTATTCTTTAAAAAAAAAACCCACGTAACTGATATGTTAACAACTGCAATTAAGATAATATTGCCAAAAAATATTGTTCTTTTTGATTTAGAGCCCAATTTTTGCTCGTGGTTGGACGATTAGTTTAGATATAAGCGGTTCAATGAGAACGAACGGTACGCACCACTTACCAACCTCTATTTGTACTGTTAATAGGCTTTTCACGTAGATAATTATAGATGTTTAACACGAAACGGTTACTTTTCAATAAACAGATGTTTTGTGTTTTCACTTTCCAATGCACTATTTACATCATACAAGTAAGTACAGTGGAACCTGTCTAATCCGACACACCAAGGGACCAGGGAAATGTGTCGGATTGTACAGGATGTC
>MJUT01044975.1:389713-402720 GCA_002080005.1 Gigantidas platifrons | reverse complement strand
GACCATAAATTTTTGTCGGATGTCACAGGATGTCGGAAAACTCAGGTGTCGGATTGCACAGGTTCCACTGTATTAGTTTTATGTGCATGTTTTGTAGATCGTTGTTTGTCCTTTTCTGCTTTTTCTTTTGACCATTGAGTTGTTTGTTCTTCTTCGTATCTTCAAACACGTCTTAAATATTTTATGCAGACGTCCGAATGTTCAACACCTCCGTGTTATATTTTTAAACGGAAAGTAGGATTCGAACTCACATGGCTGGTACTCTGCAGCACCAATTCGCTTAGCATAATGACGAACCATTTAGTCACTTCGACCAAATCTGCTATATAAAAATATAGCTTCAGTGATGCCTTGTCTCCTTATATTGAACTGAAGGTCGTCAATTGCCATTATACATATACAGGAACTTGTGCAATCTAACACCTGAGTTTTCCTACATCCTGTGACATCCGACAAAAATGCATGGTCCCAACTAAGATAAAACCAAAGTATTCCGACATCCTGTACAATCCGACGCATTTCCCTGGTCCTTGGTGTGTCGGATTAGACAGGTTCCACTGTATTATTTTCGATACACTGACAGTGATAATATATCTCACGTAAATGGAATTCTAGTCATGTATTGGCAATTGCGTCCCAGAATTAATAATAAACAGTGTTGACATTTATTTTCTAATTGGGAATTATCTTTTCTTCCACAGAAAGTCTATAGTCTGTCTTTCGTACGGGTTGAAGGTTAGGGATATTGGTATTTTCTTATCACTCAGATTCTTTTTCAACTCCATTTTGACTACCAGACTTACTTGACATGCTCGCCTCGAGTGTGGTAGATCGTGGGTTCGAACTCGATCGGGTAAAAAAACCAAAGATTATAAAATTGGTATTTGTTGCTTCTCCGCTACGCACACAACATTAAGGAGAAAGAACAAAGACTGGTTGGATTGGAATCGAGATCATGTATCCCAGTGGGACGTCATGTCTATCCGCGGACTGTTGCTCCAATGAGCTAGCACTATAAACATCCACCTAAGAGCGTTCTAGTACAAAGCAGACCTCATCATCATCTCATTGAATATTAACTTGTTCTCGTCATGACATAGCTTAATATTGCTGAGCTGGCGTTAAACCATAACCACTCATTCACTTGTTTGGTGGAGGGAGTTTTTGACAGGTATAATGAACCGAGTGGCGAATCATACGCCCATGCTTCAGAAAGGGCATGGTGGACATCGTGGATGTAAGCAACAACTTTATACTTGTGGGTCCCTGTGTATTTGGCAGCCGTTGGAAATCAGGACTTAAAGACATCTTTCCTAATCAGGATAGGTTAATTGAACATTATGAAAAATTATATTGTCAAATTTTATAGAGTTGGTGTTTAATGCCACTTTCAACAATATTTCAGTTACATAGTGGCGGTCAGTTTTATTGGTGGAGGCAACCAGTGTACCCGGATAAAACCACAGACCTGTCGCAAGTCACTGACAAACTTTATAGCATAATGTTGTATTTAGAACACCTCGCCTGAACGTAATTCGAATTCACAACGTTGGAAATCAGGACTTCAAGATTTGTTTCCTTATTAGGATAGGCTAATTTAATATTACAGAAAAACATCAATTGACCTGAAGGATGCAAACAATAACTAATCTGACAGTTGTTAACGAGACCTTTTGGAAAATACATTGTACCGATTTTGTGATATCCAAAAAATGGAATAATCTGTATTGGTTTTGTAGGAAACAAAAACCAATTTTTGGCTCCGAAGAAAAACATAGTACCTCCTAAATGTTAATTGGTTGAGCCATTTATTCCTGTATAGAGAATCCGTGTCACAGTAGTAGTTGACCTATTTAACCTGTCACGTGACAAATTGATGATAAATCACAATATTAATATTCTCCTTAAATTTCTTTCATATGCTTTTAAATAAGAAATGAATTAAGATTTGCACGAGTAAAACATTTCATGGATGGATGCATTTTAGTTCTTCAGTATTCACGGATGATTTGGTCCGTTTACAAGTTCCTTGACACATGTCAAGAGGAAGCTGTCATCCATTACAATCCGTTTGAATCTGTCTTGACTTTAAGGGACCAGATAAGGCAATTAGATAATTATATAATTACAAAAATGAATGAATTCAAAATGCTATTTATATTTTTTATGAGGTTGTTCTTGGAGCACGAATAAAATGGTCACGTGCCCCCTTCTTTAAGTTTTAGTTACATGTACGTTAAAATCACCATAAAGATTATAGTTGTGAAAGTCTATTAAATATTTAATATTTATTTCATTTTTATTGCACATAAAAACCCTAATTAAAGACAAAAAGACATTCAAGTACAGAATCATTTAAAACTAAGTTAATGAGTATGGCGTCATATTTTACATCATAATGAATAGAAATTACAAATACGAAGTGTTTAATTTTCTTATCACACAGCAATCACTAGATAATTAACACGACTTGTGTCGGCAAAGTACATTTCGTATGGTAAATGTCTCACACCTATTTACAGAAACATAATGGGACTGCATTACAGCGTGACGCCTACAACAAATCTTGACTAGGTTTTGTTTAGTAAATGCGTATCATTATTAGGGTTATGTCCCTTTTCATTATAAATCATCTTGAAGCAGGATCTTTAGGAATGATGACCTGTTGCAAGGGAAATTTTTCCGACCCTCCATGTATATTAAACATGTATTCTTCAACAAAATGTTGAAGATACAAAATGGGTTATAAAAAACCGTAAATCGGAAGGGGTAGGGTTATGGTGTTTAACGCCACTTTCAACAATATTTCAGTTATATCGTGGTAGTCAGTTTTATTGGTAGGAAACCGGAGAAAACCTACGACTTTTCGCAAGTCACTGACAAACTTTATCACATAATGTAGTATCGAGTACACCTTGCCATGAGCGAAATTCGAACTCTGAACTTTAGTAGTGATTGGCACTGATTGCATAGGTAGTTTTAAATCCAACTACCGTAAGATCACGACCATGGCGGTCCCAAATCGAAGAAGGACAAACAATGCAACGATCAAAAGACAAAACGCTATATAGACAATTAAAGAGTCAGCAACACAAACGCCATTAACAACCGGAAATGAACTCATGTTCTCCAAAAGGGTAAGCAATACATGCTTCATTTTCAGTCTTCAAAACCTTCATATATAAAGACCAACACCCAATGCACATTTTTAACATAGATACATGTATACTGATATCTTGTTGGTAAACTTGTCATGAAAATAGCTATATAAAGCCCAATTTATCCATATAATGACATTATAGCGAATGAATGTTATTTATGTTCATTTTGTAAAGACTAGAAATAAAGTAAAACCTGGGCAATGCGTAAACTTTTGTATCTTTGTGCATTACTTCGGGAAAATACATAGTGGTCGTGGTCAAATGAAGAAGGATGGACAATATTTGTCTAGTTCATTCTTAGCAGCGGAAACGCAACTCTTGTCTTTTCTTGTGACGGACGGAGCTTAACTTTGCGCATGCTTATCCAAATATTCCGTGTAGGATTTTGCAATGTTGTCCGAAGTCGATTTTATATTTCAGTTGAGACATTAGTTTTGTTGTTACAACTTTCAAAGTAAATACAAATTACATTGTATGTATTCCTAATGGTAATGGCATTGGTGCAACATGTTCTAACTAATATATTATCAGGAAATGGCAGCAGCATATGTTGTAACCACCACTCCACCCCAACGACTTTGTGTAAATAAACAAGAAAAGATACAAATATAAAGTTTTAAAGGACAAACATTTGACCTTCTTAGTTTTTCATTGTATTTTTGGACCACATTGCAAGCTTTGTTCTTTTAGTGGTGCTCGGCATAAAAACAACTTAAATACCAAACATTAAATAATAAACACAGCGATTTCTAAGCCTAGAGTCATTCACCGGCAAGTCTACCTATGTCTCAGATGGATAAACCTGTTTTACAATATCTTTCCATGGCATATGTAATATTTGTATATCCTATTTTCAAAGCTATTATTCAATTGATTGGTTGATAGCTAATTAAGACATGTACATTAAGCTACTTATTTATCAAATTTGTAGATATTTATAAATGCATTTGTGTTTCACATATTCATTTTAAGTATTGTCATTTCATACATTGTCAACAACAAAAAACTTCAACATTTATGAACAAGTAGTGATTAAAGGAAGACAACTCGAACGATATTTTCTGTATTTGGTAGTGTATTTGTTGTCTCCCTTCCTACAATTAGTGATTGATTTGTAATCTATTTGATGAATTGTCACAATGTTGTTTGCAAGTTATAATGGCAGTTAATCATATTTTGAAAATACACCCAGCAATCTATAATTTTGCATATGTAATAGATCGTTGTTTGTCCTTTTGTTCTTTTTCTTTTGACCATTGTGTTGTCGTCTGTCCTTCGATTTACGGCTTATGATTACCCCTTTGGTATCTTCAAACTTTTTATTCACACATTAGACGATGGCTGGAATAAATAGAAATAAAGGTAGTGCAAGATTCAAGGTTAATCGAAATAATCATGATAATTCTAATCTTCTAGAAAAAAATATTTGTCGGAAAATGTCGATGTAACTTTACAAGGTTGTCTTGGTAATATTGTGGTAGTTAACAGCAATGATGTACAGTAATTTAATAATAAATACGTAGACAATTATTTAATGCACACAACACGTTCCTGGAATGTCCATTGTCAGGTACGCTCATAGTCAAAAGAAGGAAATTCCAAATTCAAATATCTTTCTGAGGAGGACTACGAAAAGAGATAACATAATACAATATAGAGTCTCACATGTTTGTCTTCGTAATAAGAGGGATTCACTTTATATATACTAACATTTTATGAACAGATTGTTATTGCAAATAAGTATTGTAAACACAAAATTTACAACAAATACGTTAGAAACATATATTTGCATCTTAATGATTGTCTATTCTTTTACTATATGGGAGAATTTCAAAAGGAATATAAAAAAAAAAGTAATAACAATTAAAGAAACTAATTTAAAAACAAAAACAAAAAAACCCCAACAAATACCACACAGTCGGGACAAGTCCAAAATCCATTCGGAAAATCATAGAAAGGGGAAAAATTGATACCCTCACCACACATATGCATGAGTGATCATTGTTCTGGCTTGGCACCGCCACTTTAATAAAAGATGGCGGGATTAAATATTTTTATGGGCTCTCTTAGTGAAATGATAAAAAAGTGACAGCAGAGCATGCTAACCGTACCAATACAGAAACACCCAGAATTGAGGCTAAATGGATTGAATTCAACTACATGAAGTTCTTGATAAAGGGCGGCAATGCTTTGTTTGTCTTCGTCCTGTGTCTTGTCTACCCATTGTTGCCAGTTTCTCTGGATTGTCCATTCTTGAATGTCTCTTCGGTTTTCACTAACGCTTATTTACAAACAATATATTTGAAAGATCAGCTTATAAATAAATACCGTATCAAAATATCGGACTACACGAACTGAAAGTACTAAGTTAAGATCATCATCTCATGCTCCAAGCATAACGCCCGCTATATACTATATCAACTAAGAAGCTGAAGCTGAAAATATGCCAGTGCATGCAAGTACTTTTTGATTGCTTATAAACCTTAGAGAAAACTGAAGAGACAATCAAGAATGGACAATCCAGAGACATTGACAACATTGAGCACACACGAAACAAAGCGAAGGCAATAAAAACAACAAACGTAGCAAAACACAATACAACACTGAAAAGTAAACGGATGAGCAACACGGATCCAATCAAAAACAGATGGTGAACCAGGGTACTCGCGAATTTGTTTGGCCGTTAGATATCTAGTTCACAACAGGATGTGGCTGATTTGTGTTTCTGTCTTTATTTAGGATATATATTGTTATCGACATATGTCGGTAATTTTTCTTTGCGATTTGTAATTTAATATGACTATGAAGTGATCGGAATATATCTTGTTCTGTGTGATTGATGCTATTATTGATAATATACAATCATTGTATTCATGAGGTAAACATAGAAACTTTTAAATCATTTGGCTTTCTATTTTTGATTTATGGGCGAACCTCATGAAGGTTATTCCAGAAATGCATCGTGCGCACTATAAATTAGATATCTACGATTTAATACAACTACATAAATTGAGTCATAATTTGAAAATAACGTATGTAATTTTAATTAAGCATCGCTTTAGTTTGTAAATGCGAATATTAGTTCAAGTTAATAACATAATTGTATTGAATTATAGATAATTATTATACATGTCATAATTGTTCTTTAAACATGATGTATTATCAAATCTACATATTTTTAAAACAAGCTACTCTATGATAACCTATTATTGGGTACTGTCGTACTGGTGACGGTTCATTGGGCTAATTCCACAAACAACCCTTTATAACGTCGATGGGACTGTCAGGTTATAATACAGGTCCATATCGAAAAAATGTATTTGGTATTGTAGCTGCTTTTTTCGCCTTATCTGACTCTCCAATACTTTGGAATCCGAGGTCATATCCATGTTGTCTCATTCCGCCCTAATTTCTGTGTAATATTTACATATATTTGAAAATGATGTCGTCCTGAATGTGCAAGAAATGTGTTCCGCTGGATGATAAAAAATAAACTATTATTTTGTTTACTCACGTGGAAAGGGGAATAACTCTTTCGTTTATGTTGATTGAACTTTTGTCAACTATTCTTTAATAATAACTTTAAAAAAAACGTGTATCTAGAAATGTATGTTCGAAAATATAATATGTGTACGTGTGGCCTATAAAGAGGACGAAACTGGAAAGAAAACGAAAAAATATATCACACTGTAGGAAAACTTCTAAAAGCTAAGTGACACCCATTACACGCATATAATATAAACACGATTGCTCACTTTCCTGGCTTGGTACAGGAAATTCAATATAAAGTTTCGGAATAAAGGCCTTATGGTAGATTAGTAAATGTAATGGTATTGCATATCTGTTTTAACACTATAACTGTAGAAATGCATTCAAGTAATCAATTGATTAGTTATTATTAAAATCCACCTGTTATGTAAATCTATTGCCAAAACTCTGCATTATTTTTAAGGAATGGAGAGCTATTGTTCTCTTTGTACTTTAGATACTATACACAGACTTTTTTTTATTACAAGATTAATAATTAATAAAGTACAATGGGTGATTTTAAGTTGGAGAATGACCTCGTATCTCTCCATTCCTTAAAAACAATGGAATGGAGAGTTACTCGGACATTCCCCTATACAAAGGATTCTATGTATATGTAAGAACATGATAATCCCTGTCTTCATGGATTTCTTACAATCTTAGAACATTGTAAAGTAATCAAGACAATACAATTTTGCCTTGGGGAAAAATGGGGAAAATCCATGGTCTTAATGTTTAAGTAAGACAAAATTCTATTGTCGAGAGTACTTTACTATGTTCTAATTACATTGCTATAATAGTCATGACGGAGGACATAACTAAACAATGACCATCGCTGTCTTGAGGCTAGTGGTCGTTTCAGACTAGTTTTAATTTATGTTCATAATTTGAACATGAACGGTAGAACAGTTATAACCTTTACTGTAGTATGTGTCCAAGTGTAAAGTTAGATAGTCTCTCCTGTTCATTTACATCCATAATGTGTCCTAAGCTTTCTCACTAAATGAATGTTCATATTTCATGTACACGAGAACAAACGTGTGATGCTATGGATGAAATAATAATAAGCTGAGCATTTATCATTCAATAAACTGTTTCTGCTCTGAATATAAGATAGCACTGCTCGTGTAAAAACATTTATGGTACATATAATTGTAGTTGTTGTCTTTTGCCACAGTATAATAAGTGTATATATATTGGGTTTTTTTGGGGGTTTTTTTGTAGTCATTAACACATGTAGAATGTAAAGATATATATTATGATTTATTTTATTTTGCAAATGCGCGCGAAATAAAGACAAAACACCGTGAATACAACTTACAATCATAGCAGAACATCGTGTTCAGATCATCCATAAAATACATTGTAGTTATAAATCGGTTCAAATGGTACAACACGGATGCATGTAAAACTACATATTCATAGTGTTCACAGATTCAAAATCAGTTGTCCTCTACTGTACCGTGCTATTATGTTTATTTAGCCACATCGGTTGTGTAATGGTTAACGTGTTCGCCTTGAGTGCAGTTCGTAGATTGTGAGTTATAGCCGCGGACAGGCCAAACATTATAAAATTGGCCTTTGCTACTTCTCTGCTAAGTACACACCATGAATGAGTAAGATCAAAGACTGGATTGCGCGGAATCACAATAATATGTCCGAGTAGAGCGACATAATTATGTAAGCACACATGTGTTTAAGAAATTAACAAGTATGATAAAAATCCAACAAAGCGTGTTGATCTAGTACAAAGTGGACAACATCATCATCTCATCTAATGTAACTTTTTGTCGCCATGATATAACTGCAACATTGCTAATTTGGCGCTAATCAACAATCACTAACTTTCTATATTCTGGATTATTTTAATTCACACCGTTTAAAGCTAGCCCGATCCTTTAATTTCATGTTCCGCTATATAGATGGTGTGCTTTCACTAAATAATTCTAGGTTTGGTGATTTCGTTGATCATATCTATCCCATTGTGCTTGAAATAAAGAATACCACAGATTCAGATAGGTCTGCTTCATACCTTGGCCTACAACTCGAAATTGACAGTGAGTGGCGGTTAAGAACGAAACTTTACGAAAAAAGAAATGATTTCAATCTTCCCATTGTGAACTTTCCATTTATATGTATCAACATTCCAACAGCACCTACATATGGAGTATATATCTCTCATTTGATACGATATTCCAGAGCTTGTGGTTTCTATCAGGATTTCCTTGATGGAGGTTTGCTGCTAACAAGGAAGCTACTGAACCAAGGGTTCCTCTTGGTTAAGCTGAAGTCATCACTTCAAAAGTTTTGCAGTCGCGCCATGACTTGATTGACGGTTATGGAATGTCTGTGTCACAAATTATCACGGATATGTTCCACTTGTCGTAAACATTCCGCTGTCCTTTCCTCATTCATGACTTATCACCGGGTTTGTAACTATAGATTAACACGACGTGTGTCACTAGTGGAGCAGGAACTGTTTACACTTCCGGAGCACCTGCGTTCACACGGTTTTTAGTGGGGTTCGTGTTACTCGAGCGTTAGTTTTATATATATGTTTTGTAGATCGTTGTTTGTCCTGGTGATAAGTCATGAATAAGGAAAGGACACATTATTGTGATTCCACGCAATCCAGTCTTTGATCTTACTCATTACTGTTGTACGCTTAGCGGAGGAGCAGCAAATATCAATCTTATAGGCCAAGGTATGAAGCAGACCCATCTGCATCTGTGTTATCCTTTATTTCAAGCTCAATGGGATAGATGCCATCAACGAAATCACCAAACGTAGACTAATTTATTAAAAGGACATCATCTATAGAGCGGAACGTGAAATTAAAGGATCGGGCTAGCTTCTTTTCGTTTTTCATTGAGAAGCCTCTGTCTTAAGTCTGCCTCATATGACAAAAGGATCAGATCAGCGACAAGAGGAGCACAGTTTATGCACATATGTATGCTAGGTAAAAAGAGGGGATCGTGTTTGGAGAGAGCCACTCTTCGGATGCAAAGTTCAGCATCTATAAAGGAGCAGCAATTTACCAGGAGGAATTATTGGTGGTCATTTATGAGGCACTATTACATATTTATTTTTACTTGTAGCAATGAAAATAATCATTCGTAGATTCATCACAATGCAACCTGTGCTTATAATATTGTTCTCCTGGTGAATATTGCTTTAATAGTGCTAACAAATCAAACCATAATGGTCAGAAGTGTCAACCATCACTATTGAGTTTGGAAATTTGTTTTAGAGTTTTCTTTGAGTTGAAAGGTAATATTTAGCTTCAAAACATGATTATGAAAGTGTATTTTCGCTGGGTTTTTTTGTGTGCAGCTTGTCTCCCAGCATAATTAATTATGCATATCCCAATTTCAGAACTACATGCACAATTCCACCCAACGGTCATATTGATAACCTATTTTAATTCTTGTTTTATTGTAATTCGCCAAAACGCCTTTCCTGTTTCTATTTCTAGCAGAATGAGTTAAAATACTTGTACGACCGCGTGAAGGTTTTTCCATCGGCAGCCATTTTTGCTGAACAAACAAGCATTTATGTTCGAGATGTGTTTGCATGGCAATAAAAGAGAATGGATTAACTTTCTTACTTTAAGACTCGATAATTTGTTTTATTTTACTCCTTGTAAAAAATATCTGGACAAAAGATATTATTTTATTTTCAGTTTTCCTTATGAAATATGTTACTTTTCCTCATTTTGTGTTTAGCAATAAAAAATGCAAAGCACAAAAGTTAAGTAATGAACAGTAAATAATCAATTTTAGCCTTTTGTCGGAGGCACTCCGGTAGACTAAGTTGTGTATGTTAATTCAATAAAAATCAAAATAGCAAGAAATGGTATAATATTTTATAACACTCAGCTGAAATACTCATCAACAGTCTGGATTCTCCATCACAGAAGCCTTGGAGAGAACGGATCATCAAACAAGCTGGGCAAAATATGACAAACTCTAAGATAATGAGGCTCATAACGCCAAAATATTTATCAATATACATCATATTTTACGCATCTGTGCCAACCGTTACAGTGGAAAGAACCTATAAATTTAAAATAAATAAAATATAGAAAATCTGGAAACGATACAAAATATGAAAAAAATGAGATATGATGTACACGAACCATTTTTCTTTTCAACCAGCCTGCACGGTAGATATTAGATGCATGATTCAAAATATATTTAATAGAAATATGTATTAAATAAAATACTAAATATTAGTAAAAGTATTTAGTTCTAACGCTACAATAATGTAGAACAACAAATATCTTTATAGTGTATTATTGTTAAGTCCTCATATCACTAGTTTAACCACGCCATTTTTTATTGAAGTGTCTGTACCAAACCAGGAAAGTGAGAGGTTGTGTGTTATGGATAGGGGTCTTGCCTCTTTCTGCGATGATTCTACTGGAATTTGGAAATGTTCCGACAGTGTGGTATTTTTTGTTTTATCACAATTGAGTACTCACACCAGGCCACACAATCTGATCTATATCTTACTGCTGTGTTGAGAATTACAACGTAATGAAGAGCAATGCATTCTACAGGTTTTCTTGTTTTAAGTAATACAACAGGAAAAGTAATATCTCAGTCTGTATTCTTGTTTCATACTTGACTTGATACAACCTCACAATTTGTTTTGTTTTTGTTAAGTTTTAGCATTGTAGGTAAAATGTCTTGTCCTGTATATATTGTCGTACGTCTTATGTTATTTCATTATGCTTAAGTTGTTTGTTTGTTTGATGGTGTTTAATGCCATTTTAAACAATATTTCCGTTATATCGTGGTGGTCAGTTTTATTGGTGGAGGAAAACCACCAACCTGTCGCAAATCACTGACAAACTTTATCACATAATGTTGTACACCTCGCCCTGATCGAGATTCGAACTCACAACATCAGTATAAAAGTTTTAAGCTTATTATTATCATTATTGTGTATATTCTGTATATGTTGATGAGATCTACTTGTAGCTATTGGCTGTTAGTAATCCTCGTTATAAAAATAAAGAATTAAATTAAGTTAGATAAATTGGATAACAAACCTGCAATTTTTACTGACATAGAATGGGGCGATTCCCAATTTATGGATTGAATGATTGTTGTTTTTTAATGTCCAGTGGCAGAAAACCGCATAATATGTATACAGCTCAAATCAAGAATCTGTGTTCCATACAGCAACACTGCACACCAACACGCCTTTAAGTTAGGGTCGGCATTAAGTTCGCATGTGTAAAACATTTGCATCATACTTTTGTCCTTTTTCTTTTTGTCATTGTTTTGTCTGTCCTTCGATTTACGGCTTCTGATTACCCCTTTGGTATATTCAAACTTATTTCACTTAGAGGAGAGCATTGGGTCCATAAAACCAGTTCAACTCTGTCACACTTTTGAGGTGCCTCTACCAGGTCATTCTAATAATGCGCGGTCATGTATACAATAAGAATAAGTTTATTATCCAAATTACAGTGCCGAATTCAGATACAATGTCTGCAATAATTTGACATAAAACACAATAAACAATACAACTCTAGTGATAGCAAAATATAGCAATGAGCCACAGTTAGAATCAGAGCCAGTTGAAATAGTATTCAATAAAAGCACAATGTAATGTATGTTATATACATTGAATGTATCATATCTATGTTCCTGACCTTCTAATATCAAAGTAACTGCCAATAAATTAACCTAATTTTCCCATATAAGTAAAGGTTTATTGTGTCAAAAGTCATATAAATTTTGAATTTTAATTTAAACTATCAAGGAATATTTGAAATTGTTGAACAGGTTATACGATATAACCTGGTTTGGGTCAGTTTACGTTTAATAAACCGCGAAGCGGTTTATGAAAAGCGTAAACTGACCCAATCTAATTAAAATTAGATCTCTCACTTTGCTCTTGTTTATTTATATTTCGCGCGTGTGAGATCTAACGCAAGCCTGTAGACATCGCATTCTAGTGACCTAGGGTCACGCATATGTAATGAGATGCAAATAAAGGTAATGACCCTCAGAACAGCCAATCAAAATCGTTCTCTGATATCACACATAATAAGCACACATATATTTAATTTGTAATAAATACGCCTAGGCGTGAGAGGGCTTCTAAATGCCATTGATATGTGCCGTAAATTATGAATTTTCACCTGAAGACGTCTTCTTGTCTCCGGAAATGTAAGCAGTTGTCGGAACAATCGGGCTCCGACATAGTCGATATAGATAACATTGGACAAATTCCGAATGGATTCTTGCATAATTCATTAGCACCCAGAGTTACGTCCCTTGCATAAATCCACTTTCAAGATCT
>MJUT01044975.1:363869-374903 GCA_002080005.1 Gigantidas platifrons | reverse complement strand
AACTGTAGTACAAATTAGAAAACAATAGTAAAAAAATCCACACATGGCAATATAATCTACTACATTATAAAAACATATTTAAATAAATATCTATCTATAGAAAAATCATTACATTTTTTCCAAAATAGTTATAATTTTTATATAGCTGCATATGGCATACGGATAATATACTTTTTAAATTCAATACACTCGCTACTTTGATATAAAATGAAGGGATACATTTCTGTCTGAAGTAAGGTCTTCTTGGATATTTGCTATTAAAGTGATCTAATGAAATGCGTCTCAGTCTCAAACATTAGTATCAAAAAGACGAACATTTCTTTCTTCTATCGGAATTCAAGCTGCCAAATGCCTAGTTCATTTTCATGTTTTACATTTTAACATCTCAATTTCGTTAATTTCTTGAATTTTTTGTTAATTTTCATAAATAAGACTCCAGGAAAAATTAATTTTCAATTCTAATATGACGTCCTATTGTGTACCTTGAAGTTCTGAATTCCGTGTTGTGATGTCCGTTACGATTTCCGCATGGAAACGATGTTCGGTTCGTCTTTGCCTCCAGTTGTTTGTAGGAGAACGCATGTCTTGTTTAAGTAATTTATGCTTGTTTACCTATAGTGGTGTCCAACACATATTGTGTTTTTGTTTGTTTTTCTTCGTCTTGTTTCGCTATGTTGCCAGTTTCTTTGGATTATCCTTTTTTTTATTGCCCCATGCCGTGATAAGACTTCCAATATATTTTAATTCGCACATGCGTATTATCGGATAAATTATGGGCATCATTCCTCAGTGATTTCATGTATTCATACAGGATTGTTGTGCAAACAAACATTTATAAAATGTTTTTTTTCTTTGCACATTCGTCTTTTTTTTTCCAGACAAAATACTAAGCATCTATCGACTTTGACTGTAAATAGTCGTCTACGTGAAACTGCGCGTATATTTTCTCATAGGACGAGTAATTGAGTTAATGTTTTAACTTTCTTTCTTCTCTCATTGTAGAACTGTTCAGTATATTTAACTCCAATTTTGTAATTTATAATTGAAAATTTTTATTTTTATATCTCTGAACAAGAGGTCTATCGCTATCGCTCATGCTATTTTTTACGAATAAAACGTGAGAAAATACAGAAAGGACAATCAAAAATGGGAAATCCAGTGAAACCTCCAACAGATGGTACATATTACGAAAATAATGTTAGCCATGCTTAAACTACGTGTACATTATTTCGCAAATAATTTATAATTAACTGGCAACATTGGGCACACAAGAGACAGAATTAAGATAAATAAACAAAAACAACACAGAAAACTAAATAGATTAGCAACACGGATTCCACCAGAAAACCAGGGATGAACCTAGATGTTCTGGAAGGGTAGGCAGTATCTGTTTCTTATTAGAACAGTCTTTTGATTTCAAAACCGAATTAGCATTTTGAATTTCAGTTGTTAAAGAATTCCATAGTTTTTGGTCCACTATAGGAAAAGCTAGATCTAAAGATGTCTGTCCTCGGCTTAGAAATTTGAACGAATATCGTAAAACGAAATGTTTTGACATCATTTTATGGTGTTTTTTTTGTTTTTTTTAGAAATTTGAAAGCATAGCATCTTTTAAATTTCAAAACAAGAAATCACCATCTCCAAATAAATTGAAATCGATAGATGGATCATTGATAATTCAAGAAGTGAAAGATTATGTCACCGTTGTACTTCTAGCAACATCGACGACGAATCTCATTATTTATTTTTTTGGAGCGTCGGTATTGTAAAAATAGTAGGAATTTGTATTTTGACAAAAATTGCAAGTATCGAGTAAATACATATATTGAAGTTAACAGATCATTAAAAATAGATAAACAATCAAATTTGCCTTGAAGAAATTACTGAAGTTGATAAAGTGCATAAATAAACACATGTGTCCTCCTGACTAGATGACTAGAACTATTATACATAGTCTAGTATATATATATATATTCGCTTTGCGAGAAAAAGTAAGACTTCTGTTACTGCACCTATATTTTTATATAGTGGAAGTTGGCAGAGTGGTCTAGGGCGCTGGACAAAAGACTAAGCGATGAGTACTCTAGTGTTTCAAACGTGCGAGTTCGATTTCGTCGAGGGTAGACCAAAAATGTGTCAGTTCACATGCATCTGATACCCAAAATGGCACAGTTAACGGTAAATGTGCACAATAGATAAAATGTATAAATACTGGGGCTTAGCACGATTTTTTTTTTATGTAAACTTAGTTCTTGTTTAACTTTAGTCTACTTTTATATGCTTAAACTTTTGTTGTTTTGTTTGTTTGTTTGGTGGTGTATTATGCCACTTTCAACAATATATCAGTTATATCGCGGCGGTCAGTTTTAATGGTGGAGGAAACCGGAGGACCCGGAGAAAACCACTGACCTGTAGCAAGTAACCTACAAACTTTATCACAAAATGTTGTACACCTCGCCCTGATCGAGATTCGCACTCACATCAGTGGTGATAGGCACTGATTCTTAAACTTGTAAATACTAATATTCTCAAATAAACTGACATATTGAAACTATTTTGATGCGACCTCAAATGACCTTATCTTTGGGTCATAGACTGAAGGTTGTGTTTTTCTAGTTATGGTCATCTGCAAATTTCATCAGTGCAGAAAGTGTACTGAGACGAACTTGTCATTCATTTAAAACCGAAGAATGGAAGTAAATTGTTTGAATAGAAGAGAAACCAATACTTTGAGCAAAGTAAAAAATTGCACAGTAATAAATTGACAAACAAAAATACCACACTGTCTGAACAGTTCTGAAATACCACACTGTCTGAACAGTTCTAAAATACCACACTGTCTGAAAAGTTCCAAAATACCACACTGTCTGCACAGTTCCAAAATACCACAATGTAGGAACAGTTTCAAAATACCACACTGTCTGAACAGTTCCAAAATACCACACTGTCAGAACAGTTCCAAAATACCACACTGTCTGAACAGTTCTAAAATATCACACTGTTGGAACAATTCTAAAATGCCACACTGTAGGAACAGTTCCAAAATACCACACTGTCGGAACAGTTCCATAATATCACACTGTCGGAACAGTTCCATAATATCACACTGTCTGAACAGTTCTAAAATACCACACTGTCTGAACAGTTCTAAAATACCACACTGTCGGAACAATTCTAAAATACCACACTGTCTGAACAGTTCTAAAATACCACACTGTCGGAACAGTTCTAAAATACCACACTGTCGGAACAATTCTAAAATACCACACTGTCTGAACAGTTCTAAAATACCACACTGTCTGAACAGTTCTAAAATACCACACTGTCTGAACAGTTCTAAAATACCACACTGTCTGAACAGTTCTAAAATACCACACTGTCTGAACAGTTCTAAAATACCACACTGTCGGAACAGTTCTAAAATACCACACTGTCGGAACAATTCTAAAATACCACACTGTCTGAACAGTTCCAAAATACCACACTGTAGGAACAGTTCCAAAATACCACACTGTAGGAAAAGTTCCAAAATACCACACTGTCTGAACAGTTCCAAAATACCACACTGTAGGAAAAGTTCCAAAATACCACACTGTAGGAAAAGTTCCAAAATTAATTATCAAAATCGTAAAAAGAGGCAAAATCGATACCCCCTAATAAAGAAATGATTGATGAGATATGTTACTGATATAGAGTTTGAAATTAACACTTACTAAATAATGTATGTTTGTTTTTAATTAGGGACGATCTCCCTCAGTCGATTATTAGGCCCTTTGTTTTTCCCTGCCTCAAAAGACTTTTAAATTATTTGGATTTCCATCTGTTTTACTTTGAGTGTACCCGATTAAATTAGATATGTACGTTTTTACACAAACAAATATGTATGTTATGTATTATTCCAGATTAAACAATATCACAGGCACCAGAACGAAAGTATTCCACAGTTTATCTTTCTGTAGAATGTGACACCCTAGTCGTAAAGGCCTTAACGGCAAATCTATTTGTCATTTTATTTGTCTTAACAGTACATCACAACTTTCACCAGAATTGTCTCTTATTATATAAACTTTATTTAAGAAATACGAACGAGTTTAATTTAATTTTCATATACGTTAGAATAATCACAATGAGCATATCCTCAGATATTCTCAAATGTGATCTGGCCAAGAAAAAATATACATTTGCGATAATTTATATTTAAGTCAAAAAGTCAAAATTAAATCAATATTTTATATCAAAATTAACTTTGAAAAATATTTTTGAAAATCATTTCGATTTTATTTTATTTTTAGCTTCATTTTTTTTTTATCTATATCTATATTTATTTAAAGGGGAATTATGTATAAGACTGATAACTTTTATAGGAAATAGGAACTTAAAAAGTGTTGAAACTGTGAACATTAAGAAAAATGTATGTTATTTTCATTGAACCTTGCTTAAATCGGGGCCCTTTTGAAAGTGGTATTAAACACCATAGCCCCTACCGTATTATATTCAAATGTAAAGGTTGATTTGTACAATGATGATTTTTATCATATTATACATTATTATCAATTATCAATGTAAATTTAGGGTAGTTGGGGTATGTTAATTAAAAAAATATATATAGTTCATTGTGTATTTAGAGAGGAAATATATCATGAACAACGAATCTTAAGTGTAATTAAAAATCAAATTAGAACAATAAAGTGTCCCTAGTAGTTAGAAGTCTTAGTTGTTCATTTTTTTTTGTAAATGAGTTAAAAAAAAATCAATAAAATAAATAAATAAATGACGTCAGAATCGGTGCTACCTGTTATAGATATTTCGGAACACCCTCTTATGATGGATGATGTCTTAAGTTGTCTAATAATACGTCATGCAGAAAGATGAGGAAGATACCATGTCTGCAAAGTCGATTTTAGTCGTTTAATGTTTCTCTTACAAACGAATGAGATTATCTTCAAAACCTCAAAGACTTCCAAGCTTTCTTCTTTCTGAGAAAACATGATAAATAACGTATTTATAGCCTTGCCGACATAAAGAGTCGTTTACAGTTAATAACGCTGCCAACGAATCAGACACAGTTGTTCATTCGGATTCCATCGGACCATTATGGGGATATTTTGTGAGTTTATAATGACGGATGACAATATCCGGTTTCCGAACATCTGTTCATTCGTATTTTTTTTTAGATGTATCTGTAAACCATTCTCATCATTTTCTTACATTTCAAAAGTAATGAATTTTGTAGAGAAACAAGCTCTTTCTGTCATTTATCATTCTAAAATTTGATAAAATCGGAAGCATATGTCAGATTTTGTTACATATCTGTCAGTTTCTCTAACGAAACATTTCCATTGTGAATGATAAACTTTAGTTTATCTTATAGATGTTATGTATACAACTCTTGTTAAAGTACAACTATTGTATGCTGTTCTTATACATATGCTTGGCATGTATTATACAGTCTGTTTTCAAATACATTGTATTTGAGAATTATCAAACGAAACTGGATATAGCCATCCAGTGGTATGTTTCAATTGATATACAAATCATATTGCAAAAATGAAAATCTTATTAATTCCAACTACAGTCGAAACATATGGCAGTACTTTTGACAGACTATTAAATTCAATTGTGTATTAATTTGATATAAAAAAAAAAGTCTTTTTTGGGGGCCGTCGTGGTCGTGATCGTATAGTAGTTGGATTTACAGCTACCTGTGCAATCATAGCCTATCAACACTAATGTTGTGAGTTCGAATCCTGTTCGTGGCGAGGTATACAACATTATGTGATAAAGTTTGTCAGTGATATGCGACAGGTCGATGGTTTTCTCCGAATACCCCGGTTTCCTCCACCAATAAAACTGACCGCCGCGATATAACTGAAATATTGTTGAAGGTGGCATTAAACACCATAAACCACCTGAACCTCAGAAAGTCTTTAAAACTCCATTGACTTGAGATCTATTAGACATTGAGAGAAACACTTGATAATATATAATTCTGAGTTGACGACTAGTATATTTTCCTCCAAAATTCTTGATAAACCAGAGGCTCTCAGGAGACTAAATCATTCATCTGTTTTGCAAAATAGATCTAAAAATGTTTATTTTAAAACCCTATGAAGATATATTCATTTCACTTTAATGATAAACGAAAAAAGAAAAAAAAAATACACAAGTGTTATAAATCGCATAAATAGTAAGAATTGATATTTCAAAAATAATTAAAATGACTTGTAGAGTACAGATGCGAGTGTAGGATTTTTCTCAAGGAGGGTTTCAGGCTATCTTTCGGCAGTTGCAAACTTGTTTTTGCTTAATCGTGGTTCAACGAGGAATCTTTGTACCAAGCTACAAAACATGTGTACTCGAAGTTTCAGAGTAGAAGATTAAACAGATAGCAATTAAGAAACAAGAATTACCATTGGTTTCCATGATTTCAGCCAAATCAAGGTGAAATAAAGGTTCTTTGCAGTAGAGAACCACATATACAAATGTACATTAAGTGTACTTCAGTATTTCAGCTATATTCAATCCATGACAACACGTTTACAACCAATACATCATTCAAGTAAGAAGGTTGCACTGGAATAGACACGGGCGGATGTCTTGAATGCCACGAGGGCGGATGTCTTGAATGCCACGAGGGAAATAATGGGAGTTGATGGATAGGGCCAAATATGTTTGCCTTGAAACTGGACACCAACGATCACTCCTACACAAATGTTGTCTTTAAGTTGTCTTCAAGTAGTATGACATATTTTTTACTCTTTTCTTGTTGTACACACCAGAGTAAACAATCAGAAGAATGAGTAAAAAACTATATCATATTTCTATGCCCGCTGTGGATAATATGTATCTGATTGTTTTTAGCTTATAAATTAAAGAACATTTATAAATATCCCTACGAGATTATTGCATGTCGTTTTCATGAATCCCTGAATGTATTCTAATCGATGCATGTCTGCATTTTGCATATTACTTCAGTGTAACCATGAGCTCCAATCAATTGTGAACGTAAAGAGTTAACTTTTCAATTGATTTTTTTACATTGTAAATGAACAAATGGGCGGAATTAAGCATGTATAACCAGTGTGAATAACCCTTGCACATGATGTGTATTTCATTCTGAATGAGTGTTGTGTAATATCAAAATGAGCAATCTACAGCTATATCATGACGAGAACAAGTTATATTTGAAATGAAATGGTGATGATGTCCGTTTTGTACTAGACCAACAACTGGATCTTTATAAAACAACAATTCGTGGGTAGACATGTCGCTACACGATATCCTCATTCCGAGCCAATCAGTCTTTGCTCTTGCTGATTACAGCTACGTGCTTAGTGTGAGAGGAGCAAATGCCAATTTAATGGTCTTTGGTTTGATCCGACCGAGGATAGAATCCACGACCTACTGCTCTAGAGGCGAGCACCCTACCCATTAAACCATCGATGCGGTTATATTTCATACTGAATATTAAAATAATTTTTAAATGACGAATGAAATGCCATATACTAGTATGACATATTATGCTAAGTTTTGTCTCATGTACCTCATCGTTTTATTTTTATATATATTTTTCTTACTTTTCTAAGACAGACAAACTGTATTTTGTTCAATATCATACAAATATACGTCATTCAACGAAGTGTTTAATTCTTTATCACTTTGTTTTGTGTACTTGGTGTTGTTTTACAAACCATTTTAGACGTTTATATATATATATTTGTTTCTATAACGTCTTTTGTATATAACAATTATTGGTTATTTTTTGTTGTGCTGCCATAGGAACCCGAAAATTATTAACACAATCTCGTTTGACGCTCTATTGCAAATGAGCCTCGATACGACCTATATTAACACGTGTGTTGAACATATCTTCAGTCACTGTAAAATGCATATCAATAATTCCTTTGAGCCAAAATGAGGAACAACAAGTAACGAAATCAAACGTACTCATTAGGGAAGTGATTGTTGTGTGAAATATACAAAACACCTGATCGTAACACCTGAAATATACGCTTCATTTCCATCATTGCGCCATGGAAACAGCATTGTTTTGTAAATAACAACTGTCTTATAATTATTTCAGAATTAATTAAGACAACTAATTAGTCTTTACGACAGTTTCACGTACATCATAAAGTGTCAAAACGAAGTTGCTTGACAATTTTTCATTTCATATGATATTGTTTATAGTGGTCTGTTTATTTTTGCTTGAACAATATAAATAAATAAGTCGCAAAAGAAATATTCCGTTAGATTATTATATAAATAACTATTATAATTGTCGTTTGAATTTTATCTGCTTCACGTATGTACAAAACTATTGAAACAAGGGTTCCTAGTGGTGAAGATGAAGTCATCAGTTTCAGAGTTTTACGGTCACCCCCATTACTTGATTAGTTAACTGTAATATCTGTATCATAAATGACCACGGATATTTATGTTCCGTTTGTCGTAATCACAGTCTTGTCATTTCCCCATTCATGACCCTATCAGTGAATTTGTAACAAGAGTAAGGCGGCGGGTGACTCTAGTGGAACATGCACTGTTTACCCTTCCGGAGCACGTTATTTAGTGGGCTCCGTGTTGACCAGTCTTTTGTTTTTTAGCATAGTGTTTTGTGTATCATTATATGTCTCTTTGTACTTTTTCTTTTAAAGATTGTATTGACTGTCCTTCCGATTACGACTTGCTTCTGAGTAGCCGTTTGGTATCTTTAAATGTTGTAGAAAGTGGCATTTAATATCACTTTGCTTACAAAAACCGTCTACTATCGTTATTTCCTCTTCGCTAGCCAAGGGTTACGATCCGCTCCTCTCCTCTCCACCCTTGTCAGATTAAGTCGGAATTTCGGGTCCTCACGGTATTGTTTTATATTCGATGCAGCAGTGGCTGGGTGCGTCCAATAAAAATGCGCTTAACAAAAGATCACGCAACGATCACATGTAGAGAAAGAAAAATGTAAACAATGGCGACATGTAGAGAAAACTGTAGACTTTTTCATAAATCTTTTCCCCCAAACACAGAAGAATGATATTTACAGAAACTTTTAAAGTATTTGCTCAATTAATATTTTCTCCCTTCGAACAGGTAATAGTACAACCGTTCTCATTGGTTGATAATGATGTAATGCAAATGGGCTGATTTTCATAAATCAGCTAGAGGACGATACGCGGGAATTACAAAATTCTGACTTAATCTGCCAAGGGTGGAGAGGAGAGGAGCGGATCGTAATCCTTGGCTAGCGAAGATGCCACTATTTATTAATTAAGCTCAGCTTAAATCGTTTATTTCAATTATATACTACATTTTTTTCAGTATGTATATAGCTTAAGTGACTTTTAATAACGTATTTCCTAATTATGTGTTAAACGCATACAATCAGAATATTCATGGATTTAATAAAAGATGATCTCTAATTCTTATTTTGATGAAATGTTCTTATATTTCGTGATTTTTCTTTCAGATTCGTCCAGAAAGTTGTATGTATAAAGACATCCGAGTTCCGATGCAATCAAGAAGATGACACGTCCCCGGATGTGATAGAAGAGAGACAACTCTTTCATTTCAGGCGAAATAATTTCAAATTCCTGGCAGTGCATTTGTATGAGGTTATGAAGATGATTTTAATGACGTTTTATCGTAATGAAATGTACCATCGATGATTTTTACATCAGTTTGCCTAAAACTGACAAGTAATATGTGACTGGACTTTATTTCATATTTCAGTTTCTACAACAAATAGTGAGCATTGATTGAAGTCATTTTTTTTATTGGCTTGTTAGATCTTATGAAGAAGACTATATTGATGTTAAAATACAAAACAAAAAACGTATTGTTTTTATTTATTTTCCCTTTTGGTGTTGAATAGTGTATGGTATGGACTAGGGGTATGATATTTAACGTTGATGTGACTGGACTTTATTTAATATTTCAGTTTCTACAACAAATAGTATTGAATAAAAAAAGTGTAAATACATGAGCATTGATTGAAGTCAATTTATTTTTATATATCTCATGGAGAAGACTATATTGATGTTAAAATACAAAACAAACTAGTATTGTTTTTATTTATTTTCCCTGTTGGTGTTGAATATTTTATGGTATGGAATAATTCGACATCACGTAATTGCTAAAACTCGGATCTAACATAGAGAGTAATACATGGCAAAATCCGTATCATATGCCGTATCATCCCGAGGGCCTTCAGGCCCGAGGGATGATATTGGTCGAGGGTGATAAGGCATATCAGGGGCGGATCCAGGATTTCTAGTTAGGGGGGTTGCGCTTAAAAAAATCGCGCCGAGCGTAGGGAGGCGCGAAAATTTTTAGGGTATTTCGTGTTAAAAATCACGATTTTACACAAAAAAAATCATATTTTTTCCAATTTTATGGGGGGCACGCGCCGGGTGCGCCCCCCCTTGAATCCGCCCCTGCATATGATACTGATTTTGCCATGTTTATCACTTTATCATATATTTAAACAGGAGAGTATACAGGGTAGGGGTACGATAAAGGGTAGAGGTATGATAAAGGGTAGAGGTATGATAAAGGGTAGGGGTATAATAAAGGGTAGAGGTATGATAAAGGGTAGGGGTATGATAAAGGGTAGAGGTATGATAAAGGGTAGGGGTATGATAAAGGGTAGAGGTATGATGAAGGGTAGGGGTATGATAAAGGGTAGAGGTATGATAAAGGGTAGGGGTATGATAAAGGGTAGAGGTATGATAAAGTGTAGAGGTATGATAAAGGGTAGGGGTATGATAAAGGGTAGAGGTATGATAAAGGGTAGGGGTATGATAAAGGGGAGAGGTATGATAAAGGGTAGAGGTATGATAAAGGGTAGAGGTATGATAAAGGGTAGGGGTATGATAAAGGGTAGAGGTATGATAAAGGGTAGGGGTATGATAAAGGGTAGAGGTATGATAAAGGGTAGGGGTATGATAAAGGATAGAGGTATGATAAAGGGTAGAGGTATGATAAAGGGTAGGGGTATGATAAAGGGTAGAGGTATGATAAAGGGTAGGGGTATGATAA
>MJUT01044975.1:330993-345214 GCA_002080005.1 Gigantidas platifrons | reverse complement strand
TCATTGTGTTGTCTGTTCTTCTTCTTTTGCCCATTGTGTTGTCTGTTCTTCTTCTTTTGGCCATTGTGTTGTCTGTTCTTCTTCGATTTCGTATTACCCCTTTGGTATCTTCAAAGTCTTCTTAGTTACAACATTTCATTATATCTTTTTATGATATTTTATCAATAATTTCCACAGAAAAAATAATAATACAAACATACCTTTGAAAACTGTATCCCAGCAACTACATGTACATTCGTTTCGGTTGACTGGTTGTTTATTTGGTACCCACATCTTTGAATAAAAAATCCCTAAAAAAATAAAAAGTGGAAAGTTTTTTTTACCAGACGTTGAACATTCAGATTCAGCGAATCGGAAAGACATGTAATCACTTACTACAACTGTAATAGAAGTAAAACATGTATATTGAACTGAGAACTTCAATCAGTTCTCGGTGTTGTATTTGTGTTGCCATCGTCTTGTGTCTTGTATCCAATGTTGCTGAGAACTTCAATCAGTTCTCGGTGTTGTATTTGTGTTGTCATCGTCTTGTGTCTTGTATCCAATGTTGCTGTGTCTCTGGATTGTCCTTTCTTGGTTGTATTTTCGGTTTTCTTCAACGTATATTTAGTGTAGCTTACCACAATTTTTCAAGGAATATATATATAATAATAGTTATATTGTGTTGTCTGTTCTTCCTTGATATACGGATTCTGATTGCCCCTTTGGTATCTTCAAACTCTTCTTACATACGAAATGTTTAAGTCTTTCTGTTAGCTAGCGATGTATTTTACTATTAAAAGGGAAACGCTGTTTTTGTTGTTGTTGACACCTTTTATCACTTCTCATATATATTTTATTTTTTGTTTGTTCAAATAAGCAAATGATGCCTGATTTTGTGTTCGTATTGAATTAATTCAGAATCAGTTACACCTGAATGCACCAATCATGTATGTTTATGATGGTGAGTCAGTTTAGTGGTCATTTTGTTTAGAATGAGCCATTCATCACTCTTCAATAGATTTGATTCAATGATCAAGTAGTTTCTAAATAGAAAAATAATTATGCTGTTCAGAAATTATAAAGCACATGGCGGCAATATTGGATGTGGAATCAAAAACAATGAATGTTGATATTTTGAGTAATATTTATTACCAATCCTAATGTTTATGTAAAATTAATGAGTAATTTTTGAGAACATTTGTTTTACACATATTTCAGCCAGTTTTTAGATATTGGGTAGATCGAAATGAGTCAATGTTAATGAGAACATTGAGAACCCTGATCTATAGAGGAAGATGAGATTTATCTCTTATTTAAATGTCCAATGTATGAGAAAAATCTAGAAAGAGTTTGTTGAACAGATTTCTAAGAAAAATTATTCTAAAATTGACATATTTTTTTATATTTCTTGTAAGTTTAAAGATACCAAAGGGGTAAACAGAAGCCATGAATTAAAGGACAGAAGCAAAAGGACAAATATAGATTCTCCTTCAGTTGACCGTGGGTTACGATATTTCTCCTCGCGAGAGAGTTAAATTAAAAATGTTAACCACGAGATAACACAATATTAACATTATGCAAAAACTTAGAATTAAACTATTCACTAAGAAAAGTGGCGTAAATCGCAATATAGTAGTTATTATGTTTATGCTAGAAAGAAGAAGCGGCTTAGATTACATTAGAGTTATCTTTCTTTGTATTATAGTGACTGGTCAGTGGTGTGTTTCATAATAATTAAATCAGAATGTAATCAATGTGTAATATAAATGGTTGATTTGGTTTTATGGTGTTTAACGCCACTTTCACCAATATTTCAGTTTCATATCGTGGCGGTCAGTTTTATTGGTCGAGGAAACCACCGGTCTGTCGCAAGTCGCTGACAAACTGTATCCACAGTCGCTTGAATTTCAATGATTTAAATATTAAAAAATTATTTAAATCATTGAAATTCAAGCGACTGTGCTTTATCACATAATGTTGTACACCTCGTCCTGATCGAGATTCGAACTCACAACAGTGGTGATAGACACCGATATGAATGACACTGTAAGTCCGTGAAAAACGTGTGTAAATATTTAGTAGTATTGTGATCTCAGTACTTTAACACACATGATTTTTTTATATCGAGGGCTGGGATTGTGGGGGTGGCTAATTATTCTAAATATATTTTTTCCTGTTTGGTAAAAAAAAAACAACTGTAATACTACCTCACCCCCTTTCCCAACCTGCCCCATGTTAAGTGTTGGAAAAAATAAAAATTGTGTCAACTCGGAGACGAAATAAAATTTATGTTTCAACGGAAAGCACCCCTGCAAATACATGTAATAAGAAATTAAGTGTAAATTCGCAGAAAAAACAGCCGTCGCAACGAACCCCTTCCCATTCCCCCCTTTTTGCATCTTATATAAGAAATGTTCAACCCCTTAAAAATCAGATTTACTATTATATAAGTTGGTCCAATGTATAAACAGTTACTTCTCCTGAGTTTGGTAAAGTGAACTTTCTGTAGTTATAGACACACCAGGTATATTACCGAGAGATCATAAGTCTATCAGAAAATAACAATGAATCACAAATTGGTTTTTTTACTGTGTAGTGTGTATTTAAAACTATTCTAATGTATATACTGTAATAGTAACACCTGTGTTTCTCTAATTTTCGTGTTCATTCATATATTGTTATGACATTTCATTGTTTTTCCCCCACTTAATTCACGAGGTAGTTTGTTTCCATTTGAAACAAATTTAAATGCCGTACAAGTGTTTGGTCACATTTGGGTAAAATGTATCGAACTTGATTGAACGGTTCTTTGCACAGTAATTCAAACTTCTGACATTGTTTGAGGGTACAAGGGTGTTTAAGAGATTTTGATAGGATAAAAGTTGATGTTATTTTCCATAAACACAATTTTTACCCGGAAGTAACATGGCCGGGACTCAATTGGGACATTTTTTTATTTTAATTCTTTTTAAGCAATTACTATCCGTCAAAATATTTTTAAGACAAGAACAAAATTAATTAGGTTACCCAGTGTGTATCACATTTCTGATTTGTGAAAGCTCGACGATGACTAAATGTTGTTATATAATATAACTGTATTCTCTAAACCAATGTTACCAAGGTTACAGGGTAAAAGAGGGGTTCGGCTCTTTCATATGTATCTCTCGGATTATTGTTCAACCCGAAACCCCTCAAAATGTCAAATGACGTTTCTAATCAGTCTGAAATCATGGGAATGGATTTATCAGGATAATTGCTTTCATGGTTTTCTATTTTCTTGTGTTTTCATTCATCACATTTTTATGCGATGGAATAAAAATGTAAACAGTAGACCGATATTTTGACGAAATCCACATCATGGGGGTACCTACATTGTATATAAAGCTGGTCCTGCATCATGTGTCTACTCGTATGTGTAGAATTATTTATGTTTACTTTCACTTACCTATATGAATATACGGAATCATCACAAGAAGCAAAAATCCAATGCTACACTGTACCACGCTAGAGACGCCATTGATCAACATCTCGCCACACAGCTACAGATCGAGTTATTGTCTCCTCGCTGTAAACTTTTATTTATTGATTATCTTAGTCAATAATATTTCCTGCCACTTGACTTAATCAGTACATATTTTAAAATGTCCGTCTTCGACAATGATTTAAATTAAATCTCAGTATTTCATGTACGGGTAATCAAGAACATTAAACACCCATTAAAACTATTCACTACTTGAATGATAAGTCAATAAGAAAACACAAAAGGCTTTAAAATCTTGAGAAAAAAACCCAAACCAAAATTAATATTTGAACATAGTTATGAAGTCCTTGTACTTCATTTAAGCTATCATAATACTAGTAATGGTTAGAAAATCTCAAACATTCTGCTGAATTTCCGGGGAAAAAAGACTCCGGTTCCCTCCACAAATAAAACCTACCGCCACGATATAACTGAAATAATGTTGAAAGTGGCGTTAATCATCATTTTTACTCCCTTCACATGTTATGACATAAAGTAATAATTTTAAAGAAAACCAAACTTGATTAGATATTAGTTGCGGCTGTCCCCCCCCCCATTTTTTATACAAAGTATATCTCCAAATAAAAGAGATGAAACAAACATTTGAATTTAATTAGATTGAGAAAAAAAAAAACGTTTATTATTAGATGTTTGTTGTATCTTTTTTTTTTGGGGGGGGGGTGATATTCAAACATTCAACGACATTCCCATATGTGATGTCAAATACCAATCAAGGAAAGACAACAACAAGAAGATATATAGAGATTAAGCTTTTCTGCTTTTCGTAAAGAGAGAATTGATTCAGTTATAAGTATAACCGACACATTTAGTACCTCGGAAAATGTAATTCTCGAAATTCTTTATTTCATTTCAATATTTCATATTTAATTTTGTTTCATAGTTCATTGTTATTCCCATTTTTAAAATAAGTGTTATAAATTTGTTTTACAAGTCAAAATAATCTCTATATGTGTATGTATAGCAGGGGCGTAGCTAGAGCAAATCGAAGCATACGCATAATTTCGGCGAGGGGTCAGGGGGCCGCTAAAGGCCCCCAGTGGGTCCAAGGCAAAGCCCTGGTAGGGGGTCCAGGGGGCAAAGCCCCCGGAAGCTCCTGGATTTTTACCAGATTTACATTCTTCAGATCCTGATTGCGTGAGTGTGTTTTGTTCTGCCTACAGTTCGCTCTTGTGTTTTACGGTCAGGTCGTATGTGCCGGAGATGGATATAGAAAACACGTATTAAGGATATGACACATAATTCGTTATCTACACAACATACTTAAATTAAAATGTTGAAGTGTTGATATCATTAGATCTTTACTCAAGCTTGTGAAAATGATCCTTCTTGGATGAACAGTTGAAAATGAATGACGCACTGGTCTTTAAATTTCTTGCAAGATTCAAGATTCAAGATTCAAGATTTTATTAACAAGGCTCAGGCACAGTGTGCACATGAGCATACAGTTATTATAACATAAATACATACATATGAAATAAGACAAAAACACAACAAGAACATTAACATTGGAGAAAAAAAAACATAGTGAATAGAAGTGATCACCTTAGTATCTAATGTACTAGAATAATTTACTGATTCCTTTCAAAAATAATGCTACACTTTTCAATAATTGAGAATTACACAAAGAGAAGATACCAGCCATTTTAGCTACACTACTATTTTGTACATAATATTTTGGAATATATTTGGATCTTAAACTTTGTATTTCAGTGTTATTACATATAAACAAGTAGTGATATTCATCGCCAATTACATCTTTTGAGCATTTTGTACACTTTCTATTTTCTCTTGTAATTGTTTGCCAACGTCCTGTTTCAATTGGTATTCTAATGTTACAAAGCCTAAATTTAGTTATATAGATTCTATACTTTTGTTCAAGGCGTAGCAGATACGGTTCTATACAAAACTCTTGCATGTCACAACTCGACATATTTAATTTTCTGACAAAATATTTATCCCTCTAACCACGAAGAAGGGTCGGATATCTTTTTCAGGGATTGGGAAGGCAAGGGGCCATGTGCCAATTGCCCTTTGAGACTGAAAATATCCGCTTTTGATTTGAATTTTTTTTATGAAATTTTAAAGAATGGCCCCTTGAGATATTGAATTTCTTCAAAAATGCTGCAAATGGCTTCCTCTCAAAATTTTATTCCACACCCCTGCTTTTCATGTGTTTGGTTTTCACTGGTCGGTTAGTATGTAGGGATTGGGAAGGCGAAAATGACCCCTTGTTGTTGTTATGTAGATTCCTCCTTTGTCTGGAGAACTGCACAATGAATACAGCCACACTCACTATGGAAGAGGATGACTTTTTTCAAAGAAAGAATATTGGATATATGCCGAGAACACAGCAACTCACATTTTACACAAAGTGCATTCAAAATGCTAAATTTTAACTGCGTGTGAAACGCTTTTCTGGATTAATCTTCATTCATTGTATGAATTCACAGAATCATTGCACATGAAATGAACCCTTAAATTGCAATGATTTGATTTAAAAATTTCGTGATAGAAAATTCATATGAAATCTTAAGAGAATGGCGCCTTGATTTGTCAGACTGTCGGACATATTTTCAGAATCACTGTCTGCTGTATGTAGATGAGGATGTTCAGACAGACAAGCGTAAATACATTGGTAAAACTTATTTCTTCTGCCGCTAATGACGACCAGTGATGCTTTGATATACTAGACGTTTTTCTTTCAAATTCACTAACTTTCATTTCTACTTTCATTGCTTCGAACAGACGGACACCAAGTTATGCCCAATGACCAATATTGATATTGCACTGATAAAGACGACAGGTGAATACTCTGACATATCAATTATAGAAAATCAATACGGACGCGAAGAACGTTTTAGGATGATCACGAAATTCCGGTGCGTAATCTAGACATTCCAAATCTGGAATCGGATAATTTTCAATCTGGTTTAGAAATCATTTAAAACCGAAAAATGGAACGTCTTCTTACTTTTAACGTTTGATTTCATCAAAAAACGCATATTTCGTTTTTAGCTGATTTTTTTATGTGTACGCAATTGTGTTTTTGCGTATAGGGAGCTACGCCCCTGTATAGGATACCGTACATTTCAAACAAAAGAACTGTCCTTTATTGGATCTGGGAGGCTTCTTTTTCCGCACGAGTCCACAGGTGAAGGCCGAGACGCCAAAGGCCAAAAGGCGTCTCGGCCTTCACCTGTGTACTCGTGCGGAAAAAGAAGCTTTCCATATGCTATAATGCTCAGTTCCTTTGTTTGAAATGTACGGTATCTAACTTGTACAATAATTCAACTTGTAAATAAAATGAAATATGCATGTTTTTGGTTTTTCAGTTTTTGTTTTTGTTTTTGTTTTTTTGCTTTGTACAGAAAATTAATTTATATTTTAAAGGAACATCTGACCTGCATCAAGGGGGAAATTATAAATAGAAAATTTTACTCAAATCTGGTTATGTGCATTTCAATTGTATTGCAATAATCGAACCAGTAACAAAATCTACACTCAAAGATGCATTTTTTGTATTGCAATCTTACATTGTTAATAAATGAAATTAAAAATCTACAAGCAATTATTTTTTGAAACTTATTCTCCGTTAGTCGCCTATCCACAAATGATATCTTATACGAAAAAAAAGCTGGGTTAAAATTGATTATTGCGTCGTAAATATAATCTCTTTGAAGTCGAAATATTGTTACTGAGTCGATGCAAATAATGTAAACAGTCAAGTACATGTGTTGTGTACGTGATATCCCACTCGAATACACCTTGATAGTTATGAATAGGTTCAATGTCAAATTAGAGAGACCCGACATAATTTACAGGCGCGTAGCTGCCTTTACGCAAAAAATCAATTGCTTGCACATCATTTCGGCAAAAAAAAAATTGTTGTTTTGCTTGCACTAAATATATTATTACTGACATGGGAATAATCCGACTTTTTCAGTATGATTAATAATCATTATAACGTATTTGAAATTCTACCGACTATTCCAAGGAGAACGGACCGACAGATCAACCGAGCTGGTCATCCCGCTGATAATCTTAACCAGTTTTGGCAGCGATCTATGTATTACCCGTTTCTGGACTATTACATAACAGAGCTTACCGCGAGATTACTTGAAAATGGCGGTAGATACCAGGCACAATACTTGCCTAAACAAACACCAGAAACCGTAGACGTTATATTTGACACATACAAAACCGATTTACGTTGCGACATAGTTATGTTTAAAGCCGAAATCAATAGGTGGGAAAGCCCGTTGGGCAACATTGACAACCGCTAAGCCATCGAATCTGAAGGACACCCTTAACGTCAAAAACGAAGAGCTCTATCCTTCGATCAGCACCGTTTTGTTGATACTATACACCATGCCTGCCAGCACAGCTACGACGGCGAGATCATTCAGGCTCTGCTCCCCGTCGCCTTAAAACGTACTTGAGGACAACAATGCTGCAGGACCGTCTGGTTTCTTTGGCTGTACTGCATGTGTACATTGACATTGACATTGACATCGACAGAGTCATGCACTTTAGGAAAATCTCCTCACACTGGCTATGGACATTAAATTCAAATATAGAATAAATAATGCAAACTACTATGTACTTTGATTTTTACAACAGGAATTCATTTCTTTCATCATTTTGAATTATTTTGCATTGCCAGAAATTTTTATTACAAATATCCAAATAACTCTAAAAACAATATGGCAATATGAACAGACTGCGAATCAAAAGGTGCATGCAATAACGTGTTTCTATTTTTGTTTAAATATTTTTTTCAGTTGTACTCTGTAACATCTCCGTTAATCAGCAAAGCTTCTTAAAAAGCAAATATTTAGTATCTATCAGAACAAACATTGATGATTCGCTAGCTTTTTAAAAATCAAATTTTAATAACCGAGGAGGACGGTATATATCAAACTTAATTTATAGGAACAAGTCGCAGGTTTCAGGAATCAAGGCATTTTTTTCTTAACAGGTGTTGTACCTCATATTTCCTTTGTTCATATATATTAACTTCCTGAAGTGTTCTGTCAACCGATGCATGTTTTCTGTCTGTAACGTGATGGTAAAAAAGGAGCGATTTAACAACAGGAATTACCCTCTCTGCTTGAAACGCTGGGCTTCCGGGGGTCTTGGTCCCCTGGTCCCCCTACCAGGACCATTCCTAGACCCACTGGGGGCCTTAAGCGAAGTCGAAGTTCTTTTATTGCACATAGTTTTACTCCCAGCTACGCCCCTGATTTAATCGCGGTCGGACAAGACACAAGCTGGATACCAAATTAGTTACCGGGAACTTTTTACGCATGTTGAATTTAATCATTACTAGTTTTATTAACCATGACTCTTTAAACGGCCACCGTAAAGGGGTGATCGACTATGGTCTGTTTATTTATATGTAATAAATAATAGGTATAGAAGACGATATAAATAAAACAGACCAGAAGTCGAACACTCATTTACCTTGACCGTTTAAAGGGTCATGGTTAATAAAACCAGTAATGAATAGAATCATCAGGCGTAAAAAGTGGCCGGTATCTGTTTTGGGAGGTCAGTTTTATGCATAGCTTTGCTGGGGGTATTATTGTACAAAAATAATTAATGCAGTCAAAATTGTGTCTCAAAGATCAGAAGAAAATCTATTCAATTAGCACTAATTGTTTATGTCACAACTGGACTTGATCGACAAGCTTTTATTAGAACATAATCACCTCTCCTCGACCAATCAGAAGCTTGCATTTTTTACTCCTCTTTTCATAAAACATGGTTTTCGTATATGTAAGAACATGATAATCACTGTCTTCATGAATAAGTACGGAAAGTTAGAGGGTCGACCTCCGCCTTTGTTGACAATCGGTCTTGGGAACAGATCGTCGGGGTATATATGCAAAATAGTACGAATATGACAGTAAACCAGTGGCACAACAGCTGATGGGGGCCCACAAGGCTAGCGCATTCCATCCGTTTATTTTTCAGAAATCAGGGAAATCGACAATAATAATAAATTTAGCAGTACCCCGCCATTTTGTTTCTTACCTTGTATTTTTTCTAGTATTCGTGTGGACCCAGGATCCACAAATAGAGACCCTACATCGTTACTAGCCCTGAAAATACGTACCCCCGTGGCAAACACGGGGAAATTAATGTCCATCGGTCAAATGCCTGTGGTTGATTTCATACATATACAATTTTTTAGATAACTGACATGCGCAAATTTTTTTTTTTTTTTTTTAATTCGATCACTAATCCGTTTTTCAAATTCTGTGGTAGACACAACATCTGCAAATCTATTATTACTACTATTTGCGGGTTTGTTACTGAAAATTAGTTGCTGAGTCTGAATTAAATCTAAATCTTCTAAATGTCAATCTTGGTGTTCTTCAGAAAAAAAATTAAAGCAAGGAAAATTTCCATCCATCTTTCTAACTACAACCTATAGATAATTACTAAAGGTATGGGGGTGAGCATTTTTAACACATGGTTCACTTATGTAAGAAACAGTTTTAATCATGATCATATGAAAAAGAAAAGTCTTAAGGGTACATTTTCGTTTGATTTGTTTGGACTTTTTAAGTGAATACATTTTTCTCTGTACAGATACTGAAAGTTCATAATTTGACTAATTATTGCTAATTATTGTTTCTTTTATTTCTCTCTGATATGTGATTGTGTTCTAAATTGGTCAAACACTAGTTTTCCATGTTTTATGAACTTTAAAGCTCATAAAACATGGAAAACTAGTGTTTAACCTATAAATTATAATTTAGTTAATCCTCGATATAAGAACTCCAGGCTATAACCCAAATTGTTATATAAAGCGCCATCGGGAGTCTTTATCATTAAACCTGTCTAGCAGCCATTTTTTAATTACTCTTTGATATTTGTATTATTGTTATTATTGTGATATTCAGTTTTGTTGTTGACCGTTGAAATATACGGCTGTATATAAAATATGGAAAACTTCTATCGATTTTGGATTTTTGTTACGACAAATGGCTAGTTCCCCAGAAATACGCTCGTGTGATAACGAGTAGCAAAAGACCCGGTCATAATACGTAAACTATTTGTTATTCAGCTATCAGGGTTAGGATATATATTCCCTTCGGGTGAACCTCGGGGAATATATATATATCCTAAGCAAGGAATGTCACATTATATACCATGTCTGATAGCTGATGAACATATGATATTATACAATTAAAGACCGGTTGTGAGGGAAGTAGCAAGTTTATTGTACCCCGAAACACAAACTATTTCCCGACGCGAAGCCGAGGGAAATAGTTTGTCTTGAGGGGAACAATAAACTTGCTACTTCCCGAAATAACCGGTTTTTAACTGTTTTATTATACTTTAACAATTGAAGAACAACAATAACAGGCTTTTTCTCTGTGATATGATTATTTCTAGGTTATTAAACTCATACTGATGAAGAACAGCAAAATAAGGCATATTACCTCAATATTGTGTTTATAGTTGTGTCACTTCAGATTTTTATCACTTAGCAGTAATTAAAGTGTAATGAAATAAACAACAAATATATGTTTTACCAGTAATATAAAACAAATTCAACAACCATAACAACTGAAACTTTCAATAATTTCAAGGATTTAATAAAATGGGGGAAATATGAACGTGCAAAATTGCGGATAGGGAAATGGTCTCAGGGAAATAATTCACTTCCGGGGAAATAGTCTTTTAGGGGAAATTAGCAAATCTATGACTGTTAATTTATATAGAACAAATACTGTAAAAGTATAATAAATATAACTAGGGTATGAAAATATAGCACAAAAGTATATTGACAGTCAAAAACTGAGGCAAGTAATGGTAGCGACTGGCACCTCCGCTAGGTATCACCCCGGTGCAATGAATGACAAATTCAGAAAAGTTAACACCAAGTGACATGGTATTTTCTACGGGGTTATTCAAAGAGTCCCGTGTAGAAATGCTTCGAATATATACAAATTATATAGTAGGGATGATCAAATCAAGCGTATATGGGCATTTAATAAAATTAGAAACATATTTCCATCGTGAAAACATAATTCGAATTGGAAATTTAATTTAATAAATATGATTTAGGTCTTATATAATTTAATAAATATGATTTAGATCAATGTTTATTGTTAAAAATTCCACAATAATTTTAATATTAATTAAAAGTTTTTTTTCTATCATTTACCCCGTGGACATAATATATTTCACATAAATAAAGTTGTGTAGACATCAAAGGGAGTCAATTTCGCGAAAAAAAAATCATAATTCAGCTTCCGCTTTGAGATTCTTCGATTGTTTACACTATAGACTTAGAGCTACTTTTATTGGTAAATATTCTTAAAGGTTCAATGTATTACTTAAATAACAATAGATGATATAAATATACAGGTATAACGTAACAAGAAGATAAATATCTAATTCACAGAAAACTGAAGATTGAGCAACACAAACACCACTAAAAATCTGGACCCACATGAACTCAGAGGCTCCGTATGAGTCTCAAAAACGATCTTCACAAATACCAAGGAGCTGAGACATTTGGCCTCCCCACTTTGAAAAGTTGAGGGTGGTAAAACTAATCCCCCCTTTTTTGGCATAAATTTAAGAAAAAACTGGGTTTTTTTCACTTTAGCATGGTAGTACATATTGTCCAGTTAGCCAAGGGGATAATGATATTTGGATAAAGCTATGTTTTGAAACTATAGTGACATTTTTAATTGATGCACAGTTTTGAAAATTTACTAGACAAGAAAGGAATACATTTTTTGTACATTTTTCATAAAGATATAAACCCAATGTAACTAGCATCCATTTAAATTAGTATAATCATTGATGTAATTACACATGATTGTGTATTTATATTTCAAAGATAAAAAAAATATTGAAAATTGTGAAAAATGTATTGCTCTTGTTCCATTTTAGGGTATTTTTCATGAAAAATGTATGAGGGTACCCCTATTTGAAGGAAAACGCCATGGTCTTAACAAGTTAGAGTGATAATTTAAATGACATTAAATACAAGACATTTGTGTTAATGAAAAGTAAAACAGTACAAATACGTCGTTAGGTAACTTTGGTGATTGAAGTTGCATTTAACACCAAATAAATGGGATCGCCATTTTTTAAACTCTTAAATTTGAGGAGACAAAAGGCATAATCCATTCTCGGATTTATACCTGCAATACGGTTGCTTCGAATCATTTCTATTCCGTCAAAATTTTGTTATTTTCGTCCGCCAGATCACGTGATTTCGATGGACTGTAAAGCACTGGACTTCCGGTGTCAATGTACATAACAAGAACTCCAATCGATATGTGCCGTTTTAACGTTCGATCCTCAACTTAAAAAAATCTTAGCATTTTCTGTAAAAGATAGATATCAATTAAATTATTTTATTTGTATGAAAGACTTCAATGCAGAGACAACTACTTCTTTAAAATTAAATTTGTTTTCTTTCTTTATTTGATGCCGTCAGCATCATGAAAGGAAAACGATCTACCTTTATATATTTCTAATATCAGACAGATAGTGGGGTACCGAACACCAGTATTTATTCAGCCGTTTCCTTGGCGTGACGTCTCCATATTACAATTACTTATAATCTACCGCATCTACGACTATGATATGCTGACGTTGCCACAGTAATAGCGTAAACACCGGAAGTTGTTTGCCGTACACTTCAGACGTCAAGACACGAAAAAAAAAAAACGGAACGTGGTCGGAATTGACATGAATCAAAACAACCGTATTAAAGCTCTTCGAAAGAGCCATGACGTCAGAAAGTATGTATTTTCTCAGTTGCAATTTTATCAGTGGTCGTTCATGTCATTGGCGCGATAATATACGCGTATAATGTTGCTATATACGCCATAGCCAGAAATGATAGGTGATTTGCTCATTAACATGTTTGCTTACACGATATCACTGGTTCGGGAAGAGGTGAATCGAAGAAGGACAGGATACAATTTCTTAAAAAAACACAAAGTGACAAGCTATGATCCACAAAACACTACTCAAACAGATGGAGGAACAGCAACTCACTAAAATGTGGGCGAAAAACGTCGGTGTCAAACCCAGAAAGAAGTTTACGCGAGTATACAACGAAGTCGTCTAACGAGTTAATCCTTGTGTTAAACCCAGAAAGAAGTTTACGCAAGTATACAACGAAGTCGTCTAACGAGTTAATCCTTATGTCAAACACAGAAAGAAGTTTACGCGAGTATACAACGAAATCGTCTAACGAATTAATCCTTGTGTTAAACCCAGAAAGAAGTTTACGCAAGTATACAACGAAATCGACTAACGAGTTAATCCTTATGTCAAACCCAGAAAGAAGTTTACGCGAGTATACAACGAAATCGTCTAACGAATTAATCCTTGTGTTAAACCCAGAAAGAAGTTTACGCAAGTATACAACGAAATCGACTAACTAGTTAATCCTTGTGTCAAACTCAGAAAGAAGTTTACGCGAGTATACAACGAAATCGTCTAACGAGTTAATCCTTTTGTTTCAAGATTTTATTGGATAACGCTCAGACACAATATATGTGTTACATGAGGTCAACATATTAAACAAATTTTACATAAATGACGGAATGAACAGATAACAGATATAACACATAGTAAATACAATACATAGTTAATACAATACATGGTAAATACAATACATGATAGCTACAATACATGATTATTTTGATTGAA
>MJUT01044975.1:295151-305955 GCA_002080005.1 Gigantidas platifrons | reverse complement strand
AAATCGACAAAAACGGAAACAAAAAATCGATTCCTGTCACCTTTAAACCATGTGTTTAAAATCAACTTGCTCTTTCTGTGTGGAGGGATGTAAAAGTGGAGTTTATTTCTAGTTTGATATACTATTTGAGGTATTCAAGACCTCCATATAAGTGTGGGATTTCTCCCTTACATCTGCACCTCAACATTTTAGAATTAACAAGATACGATTTATTGTATTTTGATTCTTAATGTAACTCTCGGATATCCCAATAATTATCTCCCTTGCATTTCATTGAAGTGTAATGCCACAAATAATTAAAAAAATTTAAGAACAAGCCAAATATTTTGAACTAAATTACAATTCCCAAATATATGTAACATATTTCTGTTAGTTTCCATACATAAATTTCATAATTCTGCTTCTTTAAGTCCACATTTATATAGGAATGAATTGAAAGGCAACATTCTGTTAAATAGTTTTAAGCTGAAAGCTTTGTAATTTTGTATTTCTAGTTATGCAAAATAACAGTGAATAGAAGTTTTAAAGCCATTTTCCTATTTGTTTAAGACATTTAACAGGTTCTTGCTGAATTATCTGAATAAATAATTTGTAGAAATATTTACAAGGTTTGTTTTCTGCATTAATTTTTCCAGGTACATTTGTATTTCATTTCATATTCAAGTTCTATAGTTTCACCCACAATAATGTGTTTCCAATTATATCGAATTGCTCTAATACTACCATAGTATTCTACAAAATTAATATTAACGTTATAAGTATATAAATCATTAATGAAAAAAAAAACTAATTAAAAATATAGTTGCCTATGAAAGTGCATATTCCCATTTCTCTTTATGAATAGGTTGAACCATATGGACTGACTCAATACATCATTTTTATCACAAATATCAGTATCCAATTGAGTTCTGACAAAATTACAAAATCAACATTCTAGAATGGATTTAACTTACATGCCAGTACATCCAAACCCTTTTCACTTAAGTCTAAAATATTATTCCCTCTCCATCTTTATATTGAACTAAAAAGTAAAGTCTTCCAAAGACATTTTCAACGCACAACAAAGAAATTTAATATGCGTGAAAATTATGAGTAATTTTTGATAACGCCATTTATTATTTTTATAGCAGAGCTTAAAAGTTCTACATTCAAAATAAGTAAATAAATAAATAAAGAGATAAAGGATCCCATTGGAGCACCCCCACTCCAAAGTGAAGAACTCAGAAATATCCATTGTTCAAAACAGCACTGCTTATATCACGGTAATAGATTGCAATTCATTTTTGAAATACTGGGCCACAACCATAAACTTCAAAGGCAATTTCAATGAATGACCACTCAATAGTATCAACAGCGTTTGCAAAGTCCACCAACAGTAAAACACCTGGCATAGCCTTCTCCTCCATCTTATCGATAAGATCGATAATAATTCACCTATATTGTCTACCTTTTAAAATCCCCTTTGAGTATGACTAATTATATTTTGTAATACGAGGTTGACTCTTCTTCTTCCAATGAAGTTCATCTCTCAGTGAGCCTGAGTATTTTCGATATTGCTATTTGCTATACTAGCTGATGCTAAATCTACACATACAAAATGTAATAGGTTAATGGGTCGATTATATGTAACTGCCTGTGTATTATATTGTAACTTTATACAAAATGTATTTATATTTATATTTACTGTCAGATTTATTATTTTTCATCGCATCAGGTAGTAAATACCCATCCTGAATTGCATGATACTAAACTGTTTCTGATTCGATGCCTTTAATTTTATGCGTTACATAGTTAAAACGACTTGATCTTGTAGTGTATATGTGATATTAATTAAATTCTATCAAATTATTTTTTAAACAAGATAGACATACATTCTTGAAGATATTTTGAGCATGATTAAGACGAAGTTGTTTAACTCTCTCTTCAACATTTAAACATCCTAGACTAGATAGTTCGTGGTGCTTTCTGTTTGTTCTTGGGCTCATACATTTAATATAGCGAACTGCTTCGTTCTGTACCACTTGTAACTTGTTCTCTAAAGCTTCATATATATCGTCATATCACCAGGAACAAGACTAATTAAAATAACATTGTATGAGTGTCATACTTAAAGTTCTTTTTGTTTCAGCAGATATACCCCCAATTTGCTTTTCTATACGTGTACATAAATCTCAAACACGAATTCACTTTTAAAAATGGTGTTGATTGTTCTTTGACAAATGTTGCTCTATATCATTGCCTAAATATTTAATGCTACTTTGCGATTTTAATAAATGACCGTTGCAATTAATTTGAAAATCAGCTATGGTTTTTAAATTTTTCGCTTTGGTAAAAAAAAAAAGAATGCATTAAGTTTTCTCATTGTGTAGAGAAAGATTGTTATCGATAAGCAACTCACTGATTCCAGTTCTTTACCGAGTTTTTTAGAGATAAATGTCGGAATTTGCATGGGAAAAGATAAATAATACTGTCATCTGCATATAGTAGACGTTTACAGTCTGAGATTAGGCTGATGAACATTTCGTTGACATAATAAAGAAAAAGAAGGGTCCCATGATATATAATTGTGGTATTCCACAGCTTATGTGTGCTAAATTGGATTATGTATCATTAAGAATTTTGAAGCACCAAAGGGGTAATCAGAAGTCGTAAATCGAAGAATGATAGACAGCACAATGACCAAAAGGACAAACAACGATCTACAACACAGTATATAAAACACTAAAGATCGAGCAACTCGAACCCAACTGAAAAAGGGGTCTTAGCTCATTTGCTCCGGAAAGGTACGTAGTTCATGCGAACGTTTAAATATAGAGATAAGAATAATCAATTTATGGATTTCATTGGTAGTGAAACTAAGATAAGTTCTTTATCTCCATGCATATTTTTACACTTCAGAAAATATAATTAACATAGAAACATAATGGGTAACTTTTTTAATAATGGACTCAAAAAATCTCCCAAAAAGATCATCTCTTTCAAAAAAAATATTATTGCTTCAGGTCTGTGTACATGTGGCAAAATAGAAACTACTGCTCATTGCTTGCTGCACGGGCCAAATTATATATTTATTATGAACGAAACCATACAAACATTAGGTATTATCGATGTACAGTCTTTCATATTGGCAACAACTTAAAAAAGGAAAATGAAAACAGATTGGTATTTGAAAATGTGTGAAATTACATTGCCAGAACAAAAAGATTTGATTGAACATAAATGTGGAAAGGAATTGACCAGACTGCACATGAACTATACATAGTGGGTTGTAGACCGTGAGGATAGTATGGCACAGCTTCGTCTTTGTAATTGTAAGAAATATTTTGTTTCAATTTAACATGTAATTGCTTTTTTACTTTTTGTTCCCATCATAATCATTCTACTTATCAATGTTATCAATATTAATGATTTAAAGATTTGATTTATTGTGTTTAACGCCACTTTTAGCAAAATTTCAGCTATATCATGGCGACCAGTTTTAGTGGTGGAAGAAGCCGGAGTACCCGGAAAGCACCACCAACCATGGGCAAGCAACTGGTAAACTTGATCACTTGCGGCTGCGAGTCGAATGTACCCTTTTTGTAATTTACAAAGCCGGGGCGAACACACGCCGTATTGGTGATAGACTTGTATCAACGTTCAAAACAACTACAATCACCACATATGAAAACAACTTACTAGGCGTAAGTTTGTTTACTTATCGTGGACAGTTCACAACAACTAAACCTGTGTTGGACTTTGGACTTTGTAGCCGTCGGTTATATAAACCGCTGGTCAATTAATATAAGTTGAGGATCAATCAATGATAAACAATCAATTAACCCGTTGAGTGAACATAACGGTATAGACATGAAACGTAACAATAGTAAAAGTGTCATAGATAAATGTAACACAGCTACAGAAAGTTTGAATACAAGTGATGTTATATCTTTAGCACATGATGTCATCTATAATGCTGACGATGATTTCGAAAGTAGCTTTACTGAAAACAATAATAAGAGAAAGCACGATAATGGTAGTGTTTCCACTAAACTTTTGACCAATGATACGATGAAGAGGCACCGATAATTAAAAACCAAGGATTCCCTCAAAAACGTCTGGAACTGACAAAAGTAGGAATGATCAATCAGTAATTCTCCAGTCAAATGAGATAGAAATTGAGGCGGAAGTTCATGTAGATCCAATATGTCTCCAGAGGTCGTACTCATAACATAAATGATTAGCAAGCTGTCGGCCGATATGCGTTCCATGTTTGGTGATGTAAATGCTATGATCATCAGTTTAGAGGAAAATCTAGATCGAAAATTAACTCACAAATTCAACCAGATCCTAGACAAACGAGTTAACAGTGTATTAACTAAAATCCGTAAAGAGGTAAATTCTACGGTAGATACACTGCGTAAAGAAATTAATCAAGATTTGAAACTAGTCGAAGATAAACTTGATGAAATTTCTCAATCAGTCCGAGAAAATAGATCAAATTCGACTTCTCCAGATATATCTAAAAACGTAATCTCCCCGAAGGACGAAATGAAAACCTAACATTGAAGGTGGCAGCGTTATTTACTGAAGGGCTGAAGCTGTCAAGGATTGGACCATTTACTGTTGAACGTAAGGAGACGAAGTCTCGAAGACTTGGTGTAGTCATTGTAAAATGCAAGACTAAAGCTAACCGTGATGAAATCTTATCCGCTAAAAAGAAGTTGCAGTTTAGCAGACAGTACAGTGATGTTTTTATAAACCCTGATATTTCATTACAACAAAGAATTGAGTCCGAAAACATGCGCATTCTTGTTAAAACATTGCATTCTGTAAATCCAGACTTATCTGTCAGGGGAAGTAGAATTGTTGACTTTTCTGCTAGAACACGATCATCTGAAGGAAAACAAAACATACCATGACAACCTACAATCACGACAGAACAATAGCGGTTCAAATTGTCCAAGTCGTCGATACAATGATAGAACTAGTCATCGATCACCAAGAGACAATACCGATGAAAGGTACAACAGTTCAGATTTTCAACGTAGCCGCCGTTAGGTGAAAATAGGTTTCTGGAACGTAAACAGATAGAATAAAAATACTGTTTCTGACAATTTTACTGTACGTTATAATTCAGTTTCATATTTAAATCTTGACATGATAGGTATTGCTGAATCTCATTTGAAAAATTGTGATGTATTAAATATAGATGGATACAAGTGGTTTGGTAACAATAGACAAGAATTACATAAAATAGCCAAACGCGGGTCAGGAGGAGTGGGGGTTTTAATTAAAAAATCATTTAGTTGAAATTTTTGAAATTGAAATATCAAACAAGTCAATTGAAGGTATTTTGTGGATATATATAAAAGATAGATTGTCAAATTTCAAAATTAACGTATGTGTCTGTTATCTTCCCCCCGAAAATTCAACACGTCAAGTTGAAAAAGAATATTTTTTTTATTCTTTGCTTTCACAAGTATATGAATATCAGAATAATGGGTTGCTTTTTAGTTGTGGGGATTTTAATAGTAAATGTGGGGATGGGTATGATTATATAGCTGGTGGGGATGAGTATGATTATATAGCTGGTGGAGATGAGTATGATTATATAGCTTGTGGGGATGAGCATGATTATGTAGTTGGTGGGGATGAGTATGATTATATAGCTGGTGGGGATAAGTATGATTATATAGCTGGTGGGAATGAGTATGATTATATAGCTGGAGGGGATGAGTATGATTATATAGCTGCTGGGGATGAGTATGATTATATAGCTGGTGGGGATGAGTATGATTATATAGCTGGTGGGGATGAGTATGATTATATAACTGGTGGAGGTAAGTATGATTATATAGCTGGTGGGGATGAGTATGACTATATAGCTGGTGGGGATGAGTATGATTATATAGCTGGTGGAGATGAGTATGATTATATAGCTGGTGGGGTTGGGTATGATTATATAGCTGGTGGAGATGAGTATGATTATATAGCTGATGGGGATGAGTATGATTATATAGCTGATGGGGATGAGTATGATTATATAGCTGGTGGGGATGAGTATGATTATATAGCTGATGGGGATGAGTATGATTATATAACTGGTATAGATGATGTTAGTGTTAGATGTGCTTTAGATTTTACACGCAATAGTCATTGTAATACTTTTATTGAATTTTTGACAGTGGTTAATTGTTATATCTGAATGGTAGAGTAGGTAATAATAATGATTTTACATGTGTTTCCTCTAAGGGTCAATCTGTTGTTGATTATTGGATTGTTAGTTACGAAAATCTTCATTTGTTTCAAAACTTTTAAGTTGTTCGGACAACTGATTTGATTACAAAAACGGGGCTAAATATGACAGGATTAGACGTTAGATCTATTCCAGATCATTCTTTATTATATTGTGAATAACATACAAGTCCGTCATTGTCTTCATTAGATACGTCGCATGCCTCGAAAACAGAGTTCATTAAGTATGACGTAAAAAATATGCCCAGTGGTTTTTGTTGTAGTGACGAAATTGTCGACAGAGTTACTGAAACGATTAATATTCTTGAATCTTATGAAGTATCGCAGATCAACATAAATAAAGTGCATGATAATTGTTGTAGTATAGTCGGTGAAGAAATGAAACAGAAATACATGTACTGTTAAGAAGGGTAAAGCCTTAGGTGTAGATAATATACCAGCTGATGGTTTTTTTGTAATTGAACAGGTGTTTTATTCTTGCATAGATTATTTAACCGTTGCTTCAGCACTGATTGGTTCCTGATATATGGAACAATATTATTATTAATCCAATTCCTAAAAGTAATATGTCTGATAATAGAGACCCACTTTGCTATAGGGGGATAGCTTTAGCTCCTGCGGCTTATAAACTTTACTGTAAATTATTAAACGGAAGGCTGAGTCAGTGGATAGATGATAATAGTGGTCTGGCTGATGAATAAAATGGTTTTCGCAAAGGTAGAAGTACAATAGATCAAATAGCATCTCTCACTAATATAATTGATGTTCGTAAAAAAAACTACGTAAATCTACATTTTGTGCATTTATCGATTTTAAAAAGGCGTATGATACAATTGATAGAAATGTGTTATGGGGAAACTTACCTCTTTAGGTGTTGATACAAAAATGTGTCTTGCTATTAAATCTTTGTATAATGGTGTTAAATGTTCAGTGAGAATCAATAGCTTTAATACTGACTGGTTCTCGGTGAATTGTGGTTTAAAACAAGGTTGTCCCCTTTCCCCCCTTTTATTTAATATTTTCATAAATGAATTGACAGTTTACTTGAAATCGTTTGACTTGGGTATAGATATTGGTGGAGAGAAGGCCTGTATATTGCTATATGCAGATGACATTGTATTGTTGGCCAACACTGAAAGTGACCTACAAAAGCTGTTAGATGGGTTGTATACATGGTGTAATAATAATAACATAACTATATATGATGGTAAAAGCAATGTTGTATATTTAAACTGCCCTCAATGGAACGTTCAAAATGCATCTTTAAATGCGGTGATATGAATATTGAGTTAAAAAATGATTATACATATTTAGGTTTGATTTTAAATGAATTTCTTGACTTTAACTCAACAGCTAAGATTGTTGCCAAGTCTGCTAATAGGGCCTTAGGCTTACATGTAGTAATGGCGAAATGCAAGACAATTGGTGTTGTTTCATATGATGTGCTTAAGAAACTGTTTGATTCTCCTGTAAGTCCTATTATAGAATATGGTGCGGCAATATGGGGTTATAAAATTATTCATATATTAATGCTATTCAAGTGCGGGCTTGTCGCTTTTTCTTTGTGTTGGTAGATATACTCCCAACGCAGCCGTCATGGGTGACATGGGTTGGATCCCAGTTTACCACACAATGGAATATTATAAGTAGCCAATGGTGTAAGTTCATTAATATGGAGCAGAATAGAATGAACAGCAAAAGTTTTGCTTGGGCCGACGGTGTTAGTTTGAAAAGTAAACGAGTTAAAAATTGGAACTTTGTAGTTAGAAAACATTTTACTGACTTAGAACTGGCAGATTACTATAATTTAAGTAGAGATATAGATAAACGTATTTTAAATGACTTGTTAATGTCAAAAATGTTCTTAAAATATACCGAAAGAATGCCGTCGCTTCCATGACAGGAAATGGGCGAAATAAATTAAGAACGTATAAGCTTTTTAAGTCTGAGTATGGTGTTGAAAATTATTGTAAAGTGTTAGTGCCTTTTAATGCCCGTAGTGCGTTTGCGAAATGTAGTTGTAGGGTGTCTCCTATAAGATTGGAAATTTGTCGATATGAAAATTTAAAACTTGAAGAAAGATGCTGTTTTAACTGTTCAAATTTAATTGAAGATGAGTCCCATGTTATTTTACATTGTCCTGTTTATTCTGATTTTTATCTAAAAACAATCTTTTTACTGAAGTTTTAAAAGTGAACAGAAATTTTATGAGTTTGTCAGATTGTCAGAAAATGGTATTTTTATTTTCGTATCAAGATGTTTTTAGAATAGTTGCCAAAACCTGTAATTTTATCTAAAAACACGCAATGAAGTATTATATTGTAAATAATATTTTTATTAATGTATTAATATTTGTATCACCCGTATGTACTTGTTGATGTACATGTATGATGTCTTAACGTCTCTCATAAATCTGTATTGATTGGCTTGTGTGTATATATATATATATATATATATAACATGTTTAATTTTATTATTTGTTATTTTATGTATGTATGCATAAGGTGAGACGCTAATAAAATATTGAATATGAATATGTATGAGTTGTTAGGTAATCCAACTACCTAACTTATTGAGCCACCCGGGCCCTTATATCAATATTGAATTAGGGAGACAGATTAATTTAAGTTTTATAGCTTGTTACTGAATCACATTGAACATTGTAAGTATATATATATTTTAATAATTGTATGCTGAAATTTTATGAAATAACTAGTGTTTAAGCTAACAATTTTGGAATTTATTTTCAGGGTTTGTATATATATCATGTATTAATATACATCTAGAAAACAAAATTGATTTGAAAACTGGCTTTTTAATAAAAAAAAAAAAATTCTGAAGATTTATAGAAGTCGGACAGCTAGTACATGTTAGTTTTGGTTTACTTAAATAATTATGAACTTCAAACAAACTGACGAAAAACAAAACAAAACAAAACAAAAATCATATATTTTCCTTAAAATACGATTTAAACACAAACTTGTTTCACCAAACATATAAGAAAATTATGGTGTCGAGAATCTGTGTTTCAATCATACTAAATGCTTGTATATAAAAGTTCGAAAAAAAATTATACGAAAGTATTAAAATAAACTCGTATTTATTCTTCATTTAAAGGTGACAGTTTAGATTCGGTTAAGAAATGAATTCAAGGAAATATTTTGAAAATAAGTGGTTTTGAATATGAAATACATAGCGAATTGTCTTAGCGCAGAAAGGCGTTACGCGTAAATGTATCAGTGTATGAATTTAAATTAGACGATTGTGATAATAGATATAGGAGATATTACATAGTTAAGATAGCATTACCTGTATGTTGAATGTGTACGTCACTCACCTTAGATAAACTATACAAATAGATGATGACGTAGTATAATGGACTCAAGATGAAGATTCACTGGGAAATAGTAATTGCAAATATGCTCGTTTTTTTGCAAATATAACTGGTAAAATGCTAATAATTAAACATTACCAGTTATATTGGCGTTTACCAGTTAAATTAGACAATTCCTATTTATATTTGTCATTGTCTTGTTATATTTGGATTTTTCCTTTTATATTTACATTGTCGATTTAGATTTTCATTTTCCTGTTAAATTTTCATTCTCCTGTTAAATTTGGATTCTCCTGCTAAATTTGCATTTGCTATATTAAATTTGCACATTTTTTTATATTTGCGTTTTTCCTTTAATATTTACATTATCGATTTAAATTTTAATTTTCCTGTTAAATTTTCATTCTCCTGTTAAATTTGGATTCTCCTGCTAAATTTGAATTTGTCCTGTTAAATTTGCACATTTTTTTTATATTAGCTAAATCTTTTTATATTTGCGTTTTTCCTTTTAAATTCGTCTTTGTCATGTTATTTTTGCATTGTCGATTTGAATTCTCATTCTCCTTTTAAATTAGCATTCTCCTGTTATTTTTGCATTTTACCAGTTAAATCCCACGGTCATCTAAGCCACCCGCTGAGTAGTGAGATTACGTAATACTGTAGTCGTCACTAGCTCATTGAATATGATGATCTATAGTATTATATTATCGTGTATCTATATGTATTTATTTATTTATTATTATTATTATTTATATTACACTAGTCTGGCCCTTAATAAATTTAGTGTATTTAATACACAATAATCCATCAATTGTTGAGTATTTGAGGACAAGGTATTTGATTTTCAGGTGGTATTTTAACTTAATGCATGTTTATTAAGAAATGTGACTTTAAATGTATTAAAATATTCGCAAAGTGTGATACACGTGCAGAATACTGTTGTCACTTCACTATTACTTGTTTTTTTTTATTATCATGTGAGAAATACATTAACCTTGTGTGACCTATGCTGAGACTATTTACTAAAAAAAGAATTAAGTATATTAAACTATCGGTCTCTATTAAGCTATTTATGTCTTGTTTTATAGCACAAGATTGCGTATGCACATAGTCAAAGTTACTGTGCTTTAAAAGTTCTGATTATTGTAAAGGAGGAACATTAGTGAACAATAAATATTTGTGTGTATGATATATCCCTATGTAAACGCCGTAACGCGCCCTTGTCCGATTCAA
>MJUT01044975.1:269577-279619 GCA_002080005.1 Gigantidas platifrons | reverse complement strand
TCTTAAACCACTTGGCTAAATGATCTGAAATTTGATATAAATCATCTAACGATGGAACCCTATAAACCTTTCACATTTCAATGCAGTCGGATAAAAAACACGGCTGCCACAGGAAAATCTTGTTTCTGATTGGCTGAATCCTGATAACCCAAGCCAGATCCGATACCAGGTGAGCGATGCAGTCTCATCCCACCAAGTCTCTAGTTATTATTCAACTGCAAACATTTTGCAGTTATTTTATTGTATGATGCTGTCGTCATCTGTATACTATACAATTATAGCCTTTTGGTGTGGTCAATGCATGGATTTATCGACCATTTAAACATATATTGACCGAGGACGAAGTCTGAGGTCAAATATACCTTTTACGGGTCGATAAATCCATTTATCACATATTTGTACGTTATCCGTACCGTTTTGCACATTTGATAAACGAAGACGTTCCTGATCCATATCAATGCCCGGGCAAATAACCGGTTATTGTGCCCTGCGTGGATGACGTCATTGTGACACGTAAGGAAACATCATACAAAAAACCGATAAAACGGAGATGAAAAATATCAATACAAAACGTAAAACTGAGAGTAACATAAGGATATTCAAGGATTGGTGATCAACTGTGGGAGAACGCCGTAATCCTGAATATATTGGAGTCGAGGAGATGTACATGCACCTAGCAAGAGTTTTTTTTCAGCGCGTCCGAAATTCAAACAGGATTACGAACCCGATTTATTGCAAGCTTCCATCAGTAGATATCTTAGTGATGGCGAATGTGATATTTACGCCATCGCATCGACTATTGAGAACTATGAAAATAAAACAGTTACTCTAATTTTCATCAGTAATAACTCTGTCCAGTCAACGGTTATTAGTAATAACTCTAATAAGCAAACGGTTATCGTGTTGGCTTCCATTTTGCCCAACTCCAAAATAACAGAATTCCCATACTCAAATATTCAGGGAAATGTGACAATAATTTTTTATGACAAAAATATAAATGATAAGAATTGGAAGTCTGATTTATAATTATTGAAAAGTTATGTTCAATACCTGTGATAAATACGGTGAATTATTTTGTTGATTTTTACACGTTATTTATTTTGTTGTTATGTTGATGAATAAACATAAATTCATTTATTCATTTACAATTTATTTATTTCAGTCATGGTTAAATATGTGATAAACAGATTATAACATAGCCATTTTCATATAGGTCCTGGTATCATCCCTCGACCCATAACAGCCCACGGCTTTCGCCTTGGGCTGATATGGAAGCCTCGGGATGATACCGGGACCGATATGAAAATGGTCATGTTATAATCAATATGTATTGACCGATATTAAAAGGCTACAATTGCTTTATCTTTTGTAACACTGGAAGAAAGTAGGCTATACAAATGTATTTGTTTTATCATTTTTCAATATTATTTAAATATTAAAATTTTGAAATTTTATGGGAAACTTGATTTTTTTTCAACTTTTTGAAAATTTTATCATTTTGAAATTATTTTGATTTTTTAAATTTTTTGAAAATTTTGAATTTTTTTTTAAATTTTGGAGTGTTTGTTGAAATTTTTTGAAAATTGTGAAATTTCATGAAATTTTGGAGAAAGTGCAATTGGGTAGCACTCAACTAATTCTGTCAATGGCGGAAATAAACAAATGTTTTCCCGAAATCAATGCATGTTTTTCCAAGTCAATGCATGATTTTTCAAGTCAATACATGTTTTTAAGGAAGACCATGTGACTATTTCTTGACCAATAAGGATGTTTAAATAATATCAAATAATAATAAAAATTGTTACCAAATGATAATGTTTGACAATTTTTTTCCAAATTCAATACAATGAAGCCTGGTACAGGATTAAGGTTGGGATTTATTTATGTGATCTGCGAAAAAATTCAAATACTAATATTATTGAACATAAAACATCATCTTGTTTGGAGTGATTCTTCAATAACTGTTTTAGTTGCTTCAAATGCTTAAATTAGCATTAGTTACGATTTTGACCCAAAACAAATTATATGCTTTGGAAATTGGTAAATAGCATTAAAATGATGAAATAAAGGTAAATATTTCACATTAAACAGCTTATCGAACCACTTTCCGCCTTTTGAGAACGAAAATTACCATCGATTGATTATTTGCTTGCAAGCAAATAATTTGACCTCGCTTTTTCCGTATGCAATTGACCTTACTAGTGACAGGTAAAAACAAATAATTTGTATTTTATCGCTTATTAACTGCCAACTTGCATGGTTCTTTGTTTGTAATTAACACCGACTAAAAGCAGATTCACAAGAAATAAGTGCATTGTTGTACTGATTTAATGACGATTCGACAAACTCCGTAAACAATGTCGATAATTAATAAGATGGTGTCCATTTCTTGATCGATCTCAAAACACGACCAGTTGCACATTATTTCCCCGATAAGCGTACATTTCATAACATTTATATGTTACAGAAACACGTTTTATTAAAGCCTCAATCATATCTGATAATTTTTATGAGTAAAAAAAATTTACGATTTGGCAGATAATGCCCCTTTAACAGTTATTGTAAAACAAATGAAATATTGTTACACGCAATAAAAAAAACACACAGAAAGCAACAACTTCCATCAGTGCTTTCAGCACTTTGATTTAACCACCTCATCAGAAGGTTTGTCATAAATACCAGATTTTCGTTTAGATTTTGATATATATTTTTTGATTTTCTTTACAGAGTTATCTAAACTACTACTACTGCTTGAACTATCAGAGCTACTACTATTACTACTACTACATGTACTATCGGTATCAGTATCACTTTATTTAAAGTTAGTTCTTCAACATCTTGTAGTAGATCGTAGAGTGATGTGTGCTGACGAGTACTAGAAATACCCAGAATGCAACAGTTGTACCTTGACGCCATCACCAGAGACAGACGATATATTAGGATCCGGTAACTTCCATGGTTTGTGGCCGTTACAACCCCTTGTACAACTATCGGTAAGTAGCGCCAAAATACTACATTGTCGCTGCGACTCCTCGAACTTTTTTCGCGGGACGCTTTCGTGTTTTTTAGAAGAAAGGGACGAGGGTGATCAGAGAGGTTCTGAGAGCCATCATTGGGTTCCATCTCAGTTTTCTGGAGGAATACTGAGCTGGGGTATCGTTAACGCTCAGGGGCACTGAGGTTAGCGATTTTTAAAGGTTTTGTGGAGGTATCCACGGGAATTCCGTTTGTAAAACGGGGGAAGGGGAAGATTGGTCTACTGGGGAACCCCTTGTGGGATAGGTGTACACCCCGTAGCCATCTTGGACTAAAACGTGGTCGCAACTGGTACCCGGTTAACAGTCGACCTGCCGAGCAAAGGGTTTTGGAGAAGACTTGCGTGTGGTAAACTTCTTGTGGGATAGGTGTGAACCCCGCAGTCAACTTGCAGAAATTGTGATCGTGACTGGTACCATTTTACCAGTAACCGGGTTGAGTAAAGGGACGGGCGGTATATTTAACAACGTGGCCGGCCGGGAAGTTTTAAAAACTTGGGAAACAATTATAAATAACATCATTTATTACAAAACCAACACTGAAAAACAATGATTGGTTAAAATAAATAAATAAAATAAAAATAAACAAGAGAGTGGTCAGTGTAAAAATGTGGCCACTCGAAAACATACATTTTGCATTCATATGCCTAGAAAAAACAACAATCGGGTTTAAACAAGGTAGAAATGGCGAAAATAAGAATCAATGAATGTTCATATGATGAATTGTTGTCCCTCCCAGACCCAGGACTAAGATTAAGATCGGCTAGAAGGTTGTGGATTGTGAGGGAGAAGGGAAACCTGAAACCCATCGATGTGGAATACCTTTTAGGGATAACAAGCATGCCAAATCTTGCAGGTCTGTTAGATTTTAGTCCGTGCAGAGTGAGAAACGGGGAAAGAAGAGGTAAGACTTATGCTTACAGGGAGGAGACTCTGGATATGGGAACAGGAAGGCACGTTTCCGGGTTAGCTCGGGGGCACCTTGCTGCTCCTCAGGGCTCCGGTCATGCCAACCTGTTTTCCAAATACCGGAGTCGTCCTACAGAAAATATTTGGAAGGAAACTAGTGTCGATGGAAAGTATAGGGAAGCCAATTATGGGGAGTACTGGGGGGTGCACAGCTGGTGTAGGGCAGGAAAATAAGGGGTCTAGGGATTATGGGGAGTGTAATATACCGGAGATTGACACATCTGATTCTCCGGATATCCCAAGAAGAAAGAGGAGGGAGATTAATAGCAAAGCAGAGGTTGAAGTTCGTGTGGGGAGAGAAAGCTGGGACCAGAGACACTCAAGAGACATGGGAATGGGACAGGAAAGTGGGAACCCCCGAGATTACAAGGGACACAGTAATCTAATGAACAAGGAAACAGGCGGTGGCAGTGGGCAGTATGGAATTCAAGTTGAAGGGAGAAAGAGAGGAACAGAAGTGGAAAATTGGGAGACAGTTTCAGAGAACAGAGATCAGGGGAGGGAGGTCAGAGTTAAAGGGGCTTATTTCAGACTCGGCCAAAACTTTGCTGATTATGAATAAGGAATATAAGAATACCCCTGATAGAGTGTCAAGGAGCCCCACCCAAAGCAGATGGGTAATACAGGCAGGTAACAGCTATGAGAAGGAGGCAAGCCCTAAGTTAACAAATGGTCCTTCAGTGGTAACCAAAGTGAAGGATGGAGGTTCCCTCGCAATAAAGATGGAAGGAAGCACCCGGAGGAGTAGCTCTCTGGAGCGGAACAGCGAGTCCTCCAGAAATGGGGAAGGTTCACACTCTGAGATAGGAAGGGAAAATAGTATGATATGTAGGGCCAAAACTTACGGGAACAGTTTCATGGAGGAGGGACAGAAAGAGAAAATGGAGGGGTCTGGCACATTCAACACGGCAGGGGAGCAAAAACCTCTTAAATGGGGGTGTACCCCTCCAGAGGAATGTGTTGACCCACAGAAGGGAGCAAATTACGGGGACGGTTTCACAGGGAAGGGACAAGGAGAGAACATGGAGGGGGTTGCTACACTCACTGCGACAGGGGACCAGGAACCTCTGGAAAGGGGATGGGCCTCTGCGGAAGAGTGCTTTAATCAACCAAGGGGAGAAACGTACAGAGACGTTTTCACATTGATGGGACAAAGAGAAAATACAGAGAGGGTTGTCATACTCAGCACGGCAAGACCCTTTGGAATGGGGGTGGACCTCCCCGGAAGAGCGTGCTAACCCATCGAAAGGAGAACGTTCAGGCTCGGAAGTGGGAGGAGCATTAATTGGGACATGCATGGGAAAAATTGATAGAGTCAATTCCATAGGGGAAGGAGAAGGATTGTCCACAGGTGTGACTTTGCACACTGAGGGGGACAGGGGATTTCATGAGGATGGTCGGACACACTGCCGGGGTAGTGTGAGAGTGCCAAGAGGTGGTGAGAGAGGAAGCCAAATTGCTTTTTGTGACAAAGGTTCACTTGGGGGCAAGGGATCCGGAGTTAAGTGTGTCGCGAGGGATGATGTTGGGTCGGGCCCCGGTAGCGGCTGTAGAGGGGAGGGTGAACTGGAGGTCGGAGACTTGACGCTTTTTGGGGAAGGGTGTCGGGAACCCCTGAGGGGTGACCGGGTCCTTTTCCCCAGGGTAATAATGTCAGGTGGGGATATGAACCTGGCTGTGGCTAATAAACCCGTAGAGGGGCCAGACCCGGAGGACAGTTCCATGATGGAAGAGTCGGTGATCACATTCTCCGGACAACAGAGCAGGGAACACCTGGTGGGAGATTTGGTCTCGTCGCCGGAGAGTGTGGTGTTTGGTGGGGAGAATGCGAGGGACTCCGTTGCTGTCGGGGACATGTGCCGACTTGGGGCAAATGGGGCAAGTGAAAATGTCGGGTCGGATTGGGTGATTGGTTCCGCAGCGGAGGGGATAGAGGCAGTGTTCTCTGGAGCGGGGTACGGGAGGCCCCCATTGGGGTGCTTGACCCCGTCGCTGGAGAGTGTGGTGTCAGGTATGGAAGGGAGAGAGGATGCGGTTCTTGGCATGGATGTAGATTGCCTCGGGAGAGGTGGGGCCAGGGAAGGTGCGGGACCGGATCTTTCCACGGGTGAAGGGATAGGGGCCACGCTCTCCGGAACAGGGAACACCAGGCCCCGGGTGGGGTACTGGACCCAGTCAACGGAGGGTGTTGGATCGAGCGTGGGAGAGATGTGTATCCTTTTGAGGGAAACTGGATTCGGGAAAATACAGGGTCTGGGGTAGAGGGCACATTACTTTGGACAGGAAACCAGACTCCCCTTATGGTGGACCGGACCCCTTCCCTTGTAAATAAGAAAGTGTACGACAGGGATGCAGGGGACGTGAGTCCTTTAAGTGATCTGCACCAACTGGGGGAAACAGTAGGGTCACGTGTGGCTGATGTGGGTAATGGGGCACACCAGGAGTCTGCTGCTGAAGGCTGTGACACTCTTGTTGGGAGCACAGACCCAAACCCTTTAGATCTGTTAAGGGACCAGGTCCGTTCGGAGGGGGAGGAAGTGAAACATGAAGATATGGAGGAGGAGCTCCCAGCGGAAAGGAAATTGACAGGGGATAGTGTGGTTATTGAGAAGGGGGAAAGGTGCCAGTCACGGGAGACGCTCCCAGCCGAAAGAGGGTCGACGAGGGATGGGGTCCCTGTGGTTGGAAGGTCTGGGTCGGTCAGTGTTACTGATGGTGTTGATCAGTCCATCGCTGGGGACGTTGGGATGTCGGGATGTAGACCATCCAATGGGTGCGGAGGAGACAACTGCAAAGGGACAGGGTCTTAACTGTTGGGACCCAGGTGGTGTCTCAGCAGTGAACGAGCATTATTAAATATTGAATGTGAGCAGGTGGGATGGGGAAGAGGGTCAACGTAGCTTTTGCATTGCATCTGTTGGTGTAGGGGGTAAGCAAGTTAATTGCTGTAGCCAGCCTTCGTGCCTTGGGGGAAATGGCCCGTTGGCTCCTCTGGTTGGTCACTTGTTGACCTTTTGACCGGAGGGCTCCTCCGGCCTTCTGGCGTGTGGCTACTGCTTGGTCATTGAGACCGGAGGTAGTGTGACACCTTTGGTTAGGATGCTGGAATGGGCTCCGGCCGGGCAGCTGGAGAGTAAAATGTGTTGACATGATTTATGCAGAGACCATGTCCAAACAAAAGCATTGGTGGGTGATATCATTCTGCATGATGTAAGCTCGGGTGTAATTATCAAGTATATTATAGAAGCATGAGTCAGGATGTGCGCTGGACTACTTCTGGGAGCACACAATAGGGAAAATACTGTATTACCAGATCAGGGGTTATAACAAATACATCCGAACAGCTTTGCTCTTGTGACTTTGTTCAGTAATATCAATGCAAGGACTGGGGGAAGGTTCAGGTGGGGAATTCAGTTTGGGGACTCACAGTGGAGAAACGCTGAAGGGGGTTCTTGGGCACTAGTATTTAATGTGGCTGGTTAGAATGGCAAAGCAACTGTCTGTGCTTTGTATGAGCCAGGGTACAGCGTCATCTGGTGTGTAGCATATATAATTTACTAGCCCCATGCCTCCTTGAAGCGCTGTCTCAGTGATATCTGAAGCGATAGGTCTTGTGGAGGCATCACCAGCCTCTTGTGAGCCCTAAGTTGGTCTTTGGATTTATCATTATATCCCGGACAACCACTTGTTTTGGTATTTCTGGTCATGACCATACTCTACTGGTCAGCATCTTGTCCTTTCAACCCATCATAAAGTGACCCTTGGTTCCTGTTTAACACTAATTTTGGAGGATTTCCCAGTTTAGCTGCAGTCCAGGGTCCTTTAAGATAAAACGTGGAGGAGTGTAGTAGATCGTAGAGTGATGTGTGCTGACGAGTACTAGAAATACCCAGAATGCAACAGTTGTACCTTGACGCCATCACCAGAGACAGACGATATATTAGGATCCGGTAACTTCCATGGTTTGTGGCCGTTACAACCCCTTGTACAACTATCGGTAAGTAGCGCCAAAATACTACAATTTTAATATTTTTCTTTACTTTAACAACATCATTTTTAAGGTTTTTCTTAACTTTAACAAATTCACCTTTGTCTTTTTCTTTCTTTAGCTGTTTCTTCTGTTCTTCCAGCTCTTTCAATAATTTATCCTTCTTTTTCGCTTTCTGTAACTTCTTCCTTTGATCTTTCACCTCTTGTAACTCCTTCTTTATTCGTTTAATTTCTACATCTGAATCATCTTCTTGCTCATCCAAATCCGAATCTGACTCGCTTGATATATCCGATTCCATTTTTGCTTCTTTCTTCTCGATCTTATCTCCATTTCTACATGTAACTACCCTAACCGTTTTAACCGGAGTTAGCTCCTTATCCGCCACAAACGTAGTTCCATTGTGTAACTTCTTGCAATCAATGTCCCTTTTTTCTCTAAGTTCTCTTTCCGTTGACATTATCTTTATATGTTTCTACCAACTGACTGGATCATATAATATATTCTAGGTAGAAAACGTTTCTAGTACAAGTATTCAAGTATATTGTCTACTGTATAAAACTCCGTTAAACTCCGAAGTGTAGTAAATTCCAAATTTGAAAATCTAGAAAACGTTTCTAGTACAAGTATTCACGTTTACTGTCTACTATATAAATTCTCCGTAAAATTACATGTATACTAACATACGAAGTGTAGTAAACTCTAAATTTTTGGATAAACATTAAAAGTCCTGTTAAATCCATAATATAAATAAGCATTCAAAATATTTTTTATATTATTTTCCTTTATAAATTCACGCAATCATTGCGTATAAATTAGCCAAGAATGAAATAGAAATAAAATGCTTGAGATTAAATATCTATCTAGACAAAGGATATTATTTACCCAATGACAGACTTGTTATTTAGAAAGTGAGTACAAACTCACTGAGTTAAATTTACACCTGATTAAATATATTCATAATCTTACTAAAATTATTATTATAATTATTATTTTATTCTAACTATTATTATTTCATTATTTGATTAAATTCTCAGCATAATCAATTACATATTTTTTAATAACAAATATCACGATTACATAATTTACGAACTGTCCGGAATTTACACAAGTGCGGTCCGGTGTGCTTAATTTTTACATGGAAATAAACAATTTGTAAACAATGAATTATAAACCGAGAGTGTTGATAATTGGACATAGCTATGTTTCGAGGCTAAAGACTGCGTTAATAAATGACCAGTTATTACAACCAAATTTTAACTTACAACAGTGCGTGGTAAATTGCTATGGAATTCGGGGAGGAAAACTAGGCGGCCTACAACATGATGTAGCATTGCAATGCAAACGTACATCACACAGTATCAACCAAACATTATATTATTACAAATTGGTGGTAATGACCTTTGTATTCGTAGTCTGATACCAGAAACTCTGGCATGTGACATTGTTGACTACATGAATAGTCTATTCGATTTTGAATCTGTTAAGAAGGTGCTAGTTTGTGAACTTTTTGCCAGATCAAATACCAGGTCAGTTACACCAGTGATATATGAAAACAGAAGATTGATTGTCAACAAGATGCTACCCGTACTGATTGATGCAGAGAACAAGACATTATTTTTTTTGGAAACACTTAAGATTAATGAACAGTCCATTGCAAATTTTTGACTGCGATGGCATACATCTGTCTAGAATAGGAACTAAAAAATATTATAGAAGTCTGCGCCTTGCTATTTTGCATGCCTTAGAAGAGTTAGAGTAGAGTATATTGATTGCCTGTTTAGTTTTACCCTTAGGTTAGTTAGCTTAGTATTCATAAGATGTCTTGAACTAAAATGTAATCTCCTTGCACGTACGTCTCGTGAATACATGTCATCAACATGTTAAATGTAAACATGCAACATATGTACATTTATGCCATTATTTTCATAACAACATTTCAGGTATGTACAACCAGGTTCTGTTGTAAAGATGCAAGCATTCATCATACAACATGCATCACATGAAATGTTGCAGTTATTATACAAAATGTAAAATATATTTATAAAAA
>MJUT01044975.1:240351-252561 GCA_002080005.1 Gigantidas platifrons | reverse complement strand
TATAATAAAAACTATAAGAATGCTTGGAGCTTTCGACTGAGCAACCAGTCTGCGTCAGCATGTTTACTAGAATAATGAAACGTTACATAAACAAACAATACAAACGTCAACGTAACAATGATTTTTATAGAAGAAACAGGGAAAACTTATGGAAAAAGAAATTAAATACTTTTAAGCCGTATGGCATTAATACTAAGGAAACATGAATGCTTCTGTACATATAAGAACAGACATTTGTCTAAGATTAATTTTATAAGTGCATATTTCATATTTAATGTGTGGTTTTTCATACTTGTTTTTGCCGCCAGATGTTTTGCGGACGTGCATTGTTACGTTGACGTTTGTATTGTTTGTTTATGTAACGTTTCATTATTCTAGTAAACATGCTGACGCAGACTGGTTGCTCAGTCGAAAGCTCCAAGCATTCTTATAGTTTTTATTATATATATATATATATATATATTTATACAGTGGAACCTGTCTAATCCGACACACCAAAGGACTATGGAAATGTGTCGGATTGTACAGGATGTCGGAATACTCAAGTTTTATTTATGTTAACAGAACTACTTTGGGACCATAAATTTTTGTCGGATGTCACAGGATGTCGGAAAACTCAGGTGTCGGATTGCACAGGTTCCACTGTATATATATACACTCATTTTGCAATATAAATTTAATTTCTCTTTATCAATTACAGATAAGATAAAAATGATAATCAATATGAAAAGACAGCTTAAACAGTGATAGTCATCAATTCCACCGATATAAAAAATATTAATGAACAACTACCTCTCACCTCAAAAAATACCACAGCATATTCATGATGCTGGTTTAGGATAGGTACAAATGTAATGTATTTCAAACAGATACTGTAAATTCACAAATGTGTTTGATGCTAAACGTCACTTTCATCATTATTTTAGTTATATCGTGGAGGTCAGTTTTATTGTTAAAGGAAACCGGAGTAGCTGGAGAAAACCACCAACCTGCTGCAAGTCACTGACAAACTTTATCACATAATGTTGTATCGAGTACACCTCGCCCAAGCGGGGGTTCGAACTCACAACGATAGGCACTGATTACATATGTAGTTGTACATCCAACTACCATACGATAAAGACCAAGGCGACTAAACTTGTTCTCATCCTAAATATGCATGAAATATTAGCCACTGGAGGCTAAGCAACAAACAATCAAACATTACCTCTTCCTCAGCATCTTTCTGGTTTGCCCATGCCGTATGACCTTCCTGCCACAGGAACTCTCTAGTACGGAGGAATGGTTGTGGATGTTTAAATTCCCATCTCTACAAAAACATCAATATAATATTAATGAAACACAAATATAGAATCATTTTACTAATATTTTCTCAAACTGAAAACAATAAATTTATTACATGCAAAGTATATATGAAAAAAAACATGATGCATTAAATATATTGGATAGTAGTTACAGTCCAAACTCAAGTTTTCTTCACAATACTAGCATTACCTTAAATATGCCAAATTATTTTGGTTCTATATTGATGGTCATTTTTAACTTTATTCAATAGACAATTTTGCACATTTTCGACTTGATTCTAAAAATCATACGTTTTTACAGTTATTTCCCTGTAAGGTGGGCAAAGGGTCCCATTTCATGCAAAATTCAATGAAAATAACATACAAATGTATAGTTTTCTCATAATCTGTACTACTAGTGAATTTTCTAGTTGCTATAAAATTATCCTCTGATTTTTTTACAAGGTTCAAATATCTACAAATTGTAAGAAAATTATATTACAATTCTTTGTCCTTTTTGTTGTTCTTACTAAAACCTGTACAATTTTTGTTGTTGTAAGGGAAATAATTCCTAAGGAAAATGTATAAATACATTTAATTTTAGAATCAAATTGGAAATGGTTGGTTGGTTGGTTTATGGTATTTAATGCCACTTTCAACAATATTTCAGATATATTGTGGCAGTCAGATTTATTGGTGGAGGAAACAGGAGTACCAAGCGAAAAAAGACCACAGACCTGTCACAAGTCACTGACAAACTTTATCACATAATGTTGTATCGAATACACATCGCTTGGGTGGGATTTGAACTCTTAACGGTACTGGTGATGGGCATCGATTGGATAGCTAGTTATAAATCCAACTACCATACGATCATGACCCCGACAGCCCCACCTGATGACGGATATTGGAGAAACGTGTCGTGTGCACTAAATAAGACATCTACACTTTTTATTGTTAATTCAACTACCATACGATCACAACCACGACAGTTCCCAAATCGGGGAATGTGCAAAAGGTCTATTAAGGGGGTACCATACACTACAGGGAGATAACTCTTTAAAATCAGTTGAACATTTTGATCATATGATGTTTGTATGCAGATTTCAAGCATCTCGGTGATCAAAACCACAGAGAGAAAAGCTGCTATGTGGCTAGTGGATTTATAGCTCTGAGTCTGTTGGTTGGAATTTGTTAAAATTTTGATATTTATTACAGTGGATATATTCAAACACACTGCCAAAAAAATAAGAAAATTAAACGGGCAGATCAAATTTTACCTGAAGTGTATGGTACCACCTTAATCTGTAAAAAATCAAACAAAAGATAAGTCAAAGTTTTAGTAATGTCAAAACACCAACAACGTTTTACGATGACTAAAATAAAGAGATCAAATAGATAGACAGTACTTACTACAACATTGCACCATTGATTCAGTTTAAGTGGAAGATCTCTGTGAGATTTTATCCATTTAGCATACGACGGATACATCACAGTTTCACTTGTTGGTCGTATAGCTATTGGTTCTGCTAAGTCTGACTGTCCAGATTTCGTTACCCAAGCAACCTAAAAATAGATAAATTTTAATATATATACCAGTTATTATGAAGGTTGGCAAATGGCAAAACCTTCTTCAGGAATCAATGAATACAAGCTACATCTTGATTACACTTGTTTAATAAATCTAAAAAAAAAATTCAGTGAAGAGAATAAAATTAAATTTAACATGCATGTACACCTGTAGATGGCTCACCTGTACCTGCCTAGTTAATGAATATAGGGTTAGGGTTATGGTGTTTAATGTCACTTTCAACAATATTTCAGTTAGATTGTGGTGATCAGTTTGGAGGAATTCGCTGATCTGATGAATGTCACTGTCAAACTTTATCACATGATGATTTATCAAGTAGACCTTGCCATGAGCGGGATTCGAACTCACAACTTTAGTGGTGATAGGTACTGATTGCATAGGTAGTTGTATATCCAACTACAATACAATCATGCCCATGACAGTTCCCTTTGATGAAAATAACGTCTGAGTTAAAGTAATGTGTTACAAGTTGGCATTAAACACCAGAATATGCTGAATATGCATGATTAACCAATGATATGTGGTCATTGAAAAATATCAAATCTTGATAACTCAAACAAAACAAAATTAATGGATTAAAAAAAATAAAGTTAGGGTTAGGCAACAAATCTAGTAAAAGACAAATACAAAATATAAAGACACACTTATTTCCAATAATGTTCATCTTAAATAAGAGTAATAACAAAATTAACGAACACAGAGCAATCTTCCAAAGGGAAAGTCAAAACTCATGAATCAACAAAAGCATATTACATACCATTCTTTTCTCCGAAATAATGGGTAATACCGTAATTACATATGTATAGTGCACTAGATTTTACATAGATTCTTTAATTTGCAGGAGGGATGCGCAATATAAACAAGAACAATGTGTTTCGCTCTTTTTTCAGACTGGGAAATCACATGTCCACCATTTTTGACAACTGATATTTAATTCTTACATTTTTGACAATGATTTTTTTCAAAAGTCTACGTGCATTATAGACACGAATTAGTTTTTTTCTAGAGATTTTCAAGGCCATGATGGGGTGCGCATTATGCAACAATGCTCCTTATACAATGGTAATGACGTTAATTCTTACCTCTGGAGCAAAATCTTCTATATGTGCCTTTTCTCTCTCTAATGCAGCCTGTGATACAAACATAGGGAAGTATGTGTTCTCAACACCAAGCTTCTTAATCTCTTTATCAAAGAAATCTTTGATCGTTTCCCAAATAGAATATGACCATGGACGGAGTATGTAACAGCCACTGACATCATAATACTCTATCATCTCAGCTTTCTGTATAATCTGTGACATGACAAAGTATGGTATTATACCTTTTGAATGTTCTGATCTTTATAATTTGATACAAATTGGTATATGGAAACTCTAAATGTATGGTTGAATCGATGCCAATGAGAGCAATGTTGTTTTCATATTATCAAGAACCATAATTCCTGAACAACAAAAAATAAAAATTATCCATGAACTATGTCTGAGATTTGTTTATGCACATATGCATAACTATATATATGCTACTTTGCTATTAATGTATGTCTAATCATGTGGTGCTTTGCTATGTTTGTCCATTATTCTGTCTTTAAAATATCAAGATGGTTAAAGAGATCTAAAGAGCTCATGTTCTATGTTGTATTTGTATACGAAACATGACTTTTATTCCATCACTAGTAACAAGGTAAACATAAAATTGTATAGAAAATAGAAAAGAAATCCCACTTGTGTGTCTGTATACAAATGTGTAATACTAGTCCCCCCAATTTTGTCCTTAAAGGAATACTCCAGTCAGTTGAAAAGTTGTTTTAATTCAATTCATTATAACTTTTTATTCATAAATAACTTATTATTTAAAAAAAAAAACACCTTTATTAACATTAATATACCCAATTAAAAATGTGAATATTTGGAATTTCCTGTCGTAGTGTAAGCGGCCATGACACCTATTCATGTGACGTCACAGGTCCGGATCGTGTTAGTTGAATAAATAACATGTATCTGACTCTTCCCAACATCATGCCCGTTTGGTTATGTTTTAATATAAGATCAACTGCAATGCAATGTTTATAATCGTATATCGTTCTAATTTGTATTCTTAATATTCCCATCAAATGTTACATTTTCATAAAACAAAGGAGTTTATTTGTATCGGGAGGGGACAGTCTATGTATAATTTCATCTCAGAGAATTTCATGTTTTACGTGATTGGCCGTATAGTTTAAATAACTGTCAGTTTTAACTCATTTTATGCGTACACATGCTTCAGATCCGTTTACCCCAATTGACACTAAAGAGTAGTATTTGCTCCAGCTCAGCGTAGTTTGGCAATGTTGAGAGTAGTTATCGAAAATTGAAAACAATGGTTTCTGATTCATGAACTGGTGTCATATACACACAGTATATACATACCAAATATCTACCTTACATGTATCTACTGAAGACCAGAAATTCATACCAAACATATGATTTACCAGGTTCTAGTGGTGGAATATTATACCTGCCAATGGCACCTTTTATTGCAGTGTCCCGTGCTTTCTTCATGAAAAAAGACAATACTGCTAAAGGTATCTGCTGTTGATAAAGGCAGGTTCAGGTTTACAATCAGTTGGCACATTATCATTTCTGATTTCGTTACTGCTCTCCGTAGGTCGATCTCGCTGTTTGTCATGTCATAAAGGTCTTCATAGAACGACAGTTCTGCTTTACTTTTGCTAGGTCAATGTGGTTTTTGATTCCAACATGACGACGAACATCACTTTTGCTTCCGTGAGCACATGCAATGTCAATGGCACAGACGGTGCAGTGACAGAAAGTTTCCCCTTTCTTCGATCCACAAATAAAGTTCCATGTGTCTTGATAGCTGTTCTTAAACCGTTGGCACGATTTTTTTGGCAGAGGACCTTCATCATCATTGTTGTTCAAATCCCGTTTGCCATCCCGCTTGGCCATTTTTTTTACCTTCAGATCACGGTCGCAAGCACGCTTTACATTGCTTGTAGGATACATTATTTAAAGTGCTTAATGATGCAGATTACCGGGTTAATTCAATATTACAGATTTTGTGGCACAAACGAATTTTGAAAAAATGATGTTTGTTCAAGCGTAGAATAGTCAGTTTCAAACGTAGGGCGTAATTTACTGTAAAAAAGCGTAGTAAATACGGCGAAAACATAGTATTGCTTTTTTTTTCTTTTTTGTCCCCAGTGCTGTCGTACTTTCCCGTGTTTTTCGAGGTCACTGGTCGATGTGTTGACAAGGGTAATTACACCCAAAAAAAATCTTCTCACATAGCCCCTTTTAATTTCGTTAGTGCAATAAAATGCTTAACATAAAGTCATAATGATTTTGTAAATATCAAAAGATAAATATACGACGTTATTTTACAAATTACATAATTTTTAATGATAAAATTGCAACTGATCAATGCTGATATAATATACGATACCGACACTAATACGTCACAACTCTTTCAGAAGAGCTTTAATTGCAGGTATAATCCTGAGAATGGATCATGTCCCTTGTCTCCTCACATTGTAGAGTGTTGAAAAATGGCGACCCCCATTGTTTGGTGCAACAGGCAACTTCAATCACCAAATTCTACCTTACGGTATATTATTTTTAACAGTCATTAACACAAATGTCTTTTAGTTGATGTCGTTTGAATATTCACGCTAACTTGTTAAGACCATCGAGTTTTCCTTTAAATAATAAAAAATTAACCACTTCACTGAACAAATATTTTGAAGCCATACCTGTGAATACCATTCAGATAAGTTCTCTTCTTTTTTGGCCTCTAGACCTAATCTGTAAGTGTAAATTTATTCAACAATTACATAATATTACTAGTGTAAATTAACACATTGAAGAACTTATTACAATGTAGTTGGTAACATTTGGTGAATAATTGGTACACTGTATTGATTCTATGCTGGTATCAACTGTATAATACTTTTTCTTATGATATTGTCAACAGAACCTTACCTTAATAGTTGATTGATTGATTGATTGATTGATGTTTAACGTCCAGCGAGCAATTTTTCAGCTATATTCAGGACGAGAATAATTCAAACGCCACGGGACTCGAAACAAGGAAATGTGATGGGTAGGGACGGAGAATTTTGCCAGTGCAACAGGTCTCCTATGGACCACTCATCATGAACATAATGCTCATAATGAGCTGTTACACTGGGTTCTTTAACGTGCGAAGAGGGTGGCAATCTCGCAACACAGGACCTCGGTTTTATTTACGTCTCATCCGAAGGACGGGTTGGTTGTCAATTTATACATCCCGCACAACCGACGGACGCCCCTTCAAGCCAAAGAAGCTCTCTGTCCCATTTCTATACCATGGGGTTCCCGCGGGGTTGTAGCAAATGAGGACATTCTATTAGAAATAATTCAAAGCATGGATCACAAAATTACGGCTGAAAAGAAAAATGACCATTTGTACCATGTTGTTTCTATAATGCCCTTTAGTTTCTGGAAAGAGGACACTAACATTCAAAGGTACCAGCAATTGCAAAATCAAAGGTTGTTCTGATGGGAAAACATACCTTAATTCTAGGAAATATTTGAAGTAAAAAAAAGGCAAAAACTCAGTCAAAAATAATCAGATCAAAATGCCATAACAATATGTGATTCTCCATATGGTAATAATAAAGCATGCAATGTTTTAAGGGATTAGCTTTCAAATATAGGAGGTGTGCATACAACTTTTGTGACCTATACACAGACTGACCTTTGGACTAGGTGAGTTTTAAATTCATTCAAGTTATTTAGCAGGTTTTGTTTTAACCTTTACCTTGTTATCTTCTGGTGGTCTTTAGAACTATCATCTACAACTGCCTTTTCTCTATTATTTCCTTTGTTGCCTTTCTCTTGTTTTTGTTTTCCTTGTTAGACTTTGGACTAGGTGAGTTTTATTCATTCAAGTTATTTAGCAGGTTTTGTTTTAACCTTTACCTTGTTATCTTCTGGTGGTCTTTAGAACTAACATCTACAGCTGCCTTTTCTTTATTATCTCCTTTGTTGCCTTTCTCTTGTTTTTGTTTATTGCCTTTGTTTTCTTTGTTAGAGTTTTTGTCCTTTTTATCTTTCCTCCCGCCACCACTGGTAACATCTTCACCTGTCAAATCTTTGTATTTACCCTTTAAACTTAACAAGGTTTGTACCTCCTTGTCAACTTCATCCTACAAAACACACAAGTGTAGTAAAGGTCAAACATCTGATGTAGAGTTCAAAGTTCAGAGACTTTCAATAAATAATATTCACATTAAAAGAGGAAGACTTACCAGTTAAACAAACTTGTAGGACTAGACTAGACTGAGACTGTAAAAGGAAGCATGTTAAATACAGAGGACTGTTAAGGATTTAGATTAAAAGAAATGGGTTAGGGTTATGGTGTTTTGGTCTGTGAAGGAAGCAAGATAATTGCAGAGGACTGTTAAAGATTTATATGAAAGATATGGGTTAGAGTTATGGTGTTTGAACAATATTTCAGTTACCGTATATTGTGGTGGTCAGTTTTGATTGGTGGAGCAAACCGGAGGACCAGGAGAAAACCACAGACCTGTTGCCAGTCACTGACAAAGATTATCACATAATTAAATGTTGTATTGAGTACAATATTAGTGGTGATATGCACTGATTGAACAGGTAGTTGTAGATCCAACTAATATTTGATTACGACCATGACGGCCATCAATTTAAAATATGTGAGGCAATAGTCATTAGTATGCCGTGGTCAAAACTTTACACAATTTCATGCAGGATTGAAAACTTTTAAAAGCCTAAACCATTATATCTACAGAATTGTGCCCATGTAATTCTTTTTAATGTCAAATGATAGTGGCTATTTAAAGATAAAAACCATTCTAGGACCAGGGTTAGGGTTATGGTGTTTAATGCCACTTTCAAAAAATATTTCAGCTATATCGTAGCGGTTAGTTTTATTGGTGGAGGAAACCTGGAGTACCTGGAGAAAACCACCGACCTGCCGCAAGTTACTGACAAACTTTATCACATAATGTTGTATAGAGTACACCTCACCTGAGTGGGATTCAAACTCGCAACGTTAGTGGTGATAGGCACTGATTGCTGCTTTGCATAGGTAGTTGTAAATCCAACCACCATACGATCATGGCCATGACGGTCCCCTTTCTAGAAACATGCCATGATAAGACTTGTAAAGTCTATGTACAAGTTCTGAAATTATACTTCTATTCCATATTTCCAATAGACTCCAATGTTAAACTATACTTATTATCAACAAAAAGAATGCACCACTAATGCTTATTTTATTTTACTTCTAATTTAGTTGCTAACCAAGCATAGCTTTCTATTACTAAAACGAAAATCATGAAACATTTTACATTCCTGTTTTGAATCTCTAAAATTACATTTTTTTTTTCACCACAGAAGGAAAATTGTTGAACTTGTTTAAAAATGATTATGTGAATAATTAACATGGACAGTAATATCCAAATAATTTAAAAGTGTTTCGGATAAAACAAAATTTAATATTAAAGAAGTATATTTCTTCTGTTCTTCAGTAAATATGATTGATTGATTGATGCTTAACGTCCAGCGAGCAATTTTTCAGCTATATTCAGGACGAGAATAATTTAAACGCCACGGGACTCGAAACAAGGAAAGGTGATGGGTAGGGATGGAGAATTTTACCAGTGCAACAGGTCTGCTATGGACCACTCATCATGAGCTGTTACACTGGGTTCTTTAACGTGCCAAGAGGGTGGCAATCTCTCAACACGGGACCTCAGTTTTATTTACGTCTCATCCGAAGGACGGTCAGTAAATATGATGGTCATATGAAAAATACATAGTTCACTTCTGAACAACATTAAACAAATCAGTGGTTTCTGAGAAGATTGAAGAAAAAAATCCATCAAGAGATGAAAAAAAGTTCACAAACATCTAAATGATGACAAAAGTAATGTGTTCTTAGAAAAGGGGAGATAATTATGTTGAATATAATTGTTCTTATAAAAGGGAGATAATTATGTTGAAATTACGAGTCAAAAGTGTACCTTGGATGCTCCTGATGATTTTAATTTTCTGACTTTTTCACCCTGTGCATCAATCTGTGACTTAAGATCTGAAGCATCTGTTGTCGTGGCTGGCATTTTATCTGCTTGTTTAGGAGGGGTGGCAGTGGTTGTGGCAGGTTTCCAGTCTTTTCCTGTAGTAGACTTATACTGGTTTTTCAGCTCTAATAATTTCTTTACTTCTTCATCTACTTCATTCTGAAAATCAATGGATCATAAGTTAGGGCTAAGGTTATTAGTACTTTTTGTGACTTCCCCCCATTTTTTTTAGCTATACAGTGAGTAACAGGTTCATAAGGGGGTGGGGGTAATTAAGCCTGCACCAGTGTGACGAACTGACATCTATCCACGGAATGTGTCTGGTAATGTTAACACTTGAGTTGGGTATCAAGGTTTACAACCCACGGCAGTGATAACCATGACCATATGGTCACCAAGACCCCTGCATAACAAATAAGAAAAGAGCAAGGCACATGTCTATATTAATAGAAATTCCTTTTAATAAACACTTCTAACCCTAACAAACACTTTTGATGGTGAAACACTTGTCAAAAGTTCAACTTGATACAGGTACATTACATTTCTTGTGTGTGACTGATTCGTGGAAACTTTTCTACTTTGAAATACATGTATTATTATTCATGAGTATATAAATTGTATAATACAGCTTACAATAAAAATCAATACACAAGAAAATAATGATGTTTCATGGATGGTGTAACTATAAAAGAATAATAAATCAAAATGATGCATAAACCAAAAAAAAATAGAACTGTCCGCATAGCGGGACTAATACCCCCCGCTTCACTCTGACTGTGTCCAAGATTATTGAAAACTAAGTCTACACGGAAAATATATTATTTGTCAAATTATAATGTTTAACACATTCAACAAAAATAAAAACGTTGTAGCATAAAAACTGTAAGAGGAGTTGCACGGACAAACCATGTACCCTCTCAGGGCTTTCAATAAGTTTTGAAGTAGCAGGCTATTTCCAAAAAGTAGGTGGAGAAATGCGCCCAACATTTTTCGGCCGGGGGTTTGGGGGCCGCTAAAGGCTACCAACAGGTCAAAGGCAGTGTCCTTGTAGGGGGTCCAGGGGGGCAAAGCCCCCCAGAGGCTCCAGAAAACATTGTTTTTTTTTATATCCATCAACAACTGTGGAGAGCTGCAATATCAGTAAGCTCAATAAAGAATTTCACAGGACCGAAAAAATATCAAGCTTTTCCTGCAATGGGTGCTTTCAACCAAGGGCTACCAATTTTCCATTTCTCGTTTTAGTAACGCAAACTAACTGTATATATTAATATTTTTCTGAACATTGTTTGTTAAAACAAATCTGCTTTGAAGTAAACATTTTGTGGAATTTGTTTTGTTTATATAAATAAAGCAAAGTATTTTATTTAAATTCACAGATAAATACAAATTTTAGTGGATCTTTTCAACCATTTGTCTTAATCATGAAAAAGCTTGCAATATTTGTCCATTTCAAAGGTTTCAATATTTACCAAAAGCCTAAATCAAGTCGTCTATCGTATTTTGCACAAAAGACATGTTTAAATTTGGCGCCAAATTGATATCCGCCTCCGATAATTTTTACCTGTCCCGTCCAGAGTGATTCTTGTCAGTGTTCTAGCTAGGATTTAAGAAGGACAGGGTGCAAAACTGAAAAGGGGAAATTTTATGCGTGCGACCTGTGAATAAAAGGGCAATATGTCAGGGGGGTCTGAATCAATTAATTTTCTCTTTAATGTGTTAATCTGGGGTTATCCCAAAATGTCTACAGGTCAATTTTGGTTAATTAGACATTTTTTTCCCAAAATGTCTACTCCCTGATTAAAATTTATTCCCAAAATGTCTACAGGTAATTTTCTTATGTTACTTAAAATATTTCATGAGTTGCTGTATAAAGTACCATGATATAGCTGTTAATCTGTGGTTCATTTGCTTCATTTTGGTTTCTACTAAGAATAAAGAATGTTGTCTAGAAAAAAAGGAAACAATAACCCAAAGTAGAACAAAAGAGGGAGAGGCTTTAAGGTGCAAAATTGGCCCCACATTTTATTTAAGAAATAATCAATGGCAGCCATTGTGTTATATTCATTTAACCATGGGCTGGGCCTTTATAATCGAATTTAATCCCGAGCGATAGCGAGGGGTTAAATTAACGATTATAAACATTACTGTGTTTGCGCTAAAAGTGTTGTTGTTGAGTATTATATGAACTGACGATAACACGGCGTCATATTAGAATAAAAAATAATTCTTGACAT
>MJUT01044975.1:222612-240341 GCA_002080005.1 Gigantidas platifrons | reverse complement strand
ACCCTTTTTGCCAAATTTACCAAAAAATGACTAAGTTCAACAATCTATATTTTTGGTAAAAATGCACAAAAATCAAAATCCTTACCACATGCACATCTTTGATATATGTACAAATGATCTGCAAAATAAAAACTTCCTAGCAGAAAAACTGTAGGAGGAGTTGCACGGACAAACCATGTACCCTCTCAGGGCTTTCAATAAGTTTTGAAGTAGCAGGCTATTTCCAAAAAGTAGGTGGAGAAATGCGCCCAACATTTTTCGGCCGGGGGTTTGGGGGCCGCTAAAGGCTACCAACAGGTCAAAGGCAGTGTCCTTGTAGGGGGTCCAGGGGGGCAAAGCCCCCCAGAGGCTCCAGAAAACATTGTTTTTTTTTATATCCATCAACAACTGTGGAGAGCTGCAATATCAGTAAGCTCAATAAAGAATTTCACAGGACCGAAAAAATATCAAGCTTTTCCTGCAATGGGTGCTTTCAACCAAGGGCTACCAATTTTCCATTTCTCGTTTTAGTAACGCAAACTAACTGTATATATTAATATTTTTCTGAACATTGTTTGTTAAAACAAATCTGCTTTGAAGTAAACATTTTGTGGAATTTGTTTTGTTTATATAAATAAAGCAAAGTATTTTATTTAAATTCACAGATAAATACAAATTTTAGTGGATCTTTTCAACCATTTGTCTTAATCATGAAAAAGCTTGCAATATTTGTCCATTTCAAAGGTTTCAATATTTACCAAAAGCCTAAATCAAGTCGTCTATCGTATTTTGCACAAAAGACATGTTTAAATTTGGCGCCAAATTGATATCCGCCTCCGATAATTTTTACCTGTCCCGTCCAGAGTGATTCTTGTCAGTGTTCTAGCTAGGATTTAAGAAGGACAGGGTGCAAAACTGAAAAGGGGAAATTTTATGCGTGCGACCTGTGAATAAAAGGGCAATATGTCAGGGGGGTCTGAATCAATTAATTTTCTCTTTAATGTGTTAATCTGGGGTTATCCCAAAATGTCTACAGGTCAATTTTGGTTAATTAGACATTTTTTTCCCAAAATGTCTACTCCCTGATTAAAATTTATTCCCAAAATGTCTACAGGTAATTTTCTTATGTTACTTAAAATATTTCATGAGTTGCTGTATAAAGTACCATGATATAGCTGTTAATCTGTGGTTCATTTGCTTCATTTTGGTTTCTACTAAGAATAAAGAATGTTGTCTAGAAAAAAAGGAAACAATAACCCAAAGTAGAACAAAAGAGGGAGAGGCTTTAAGGTGCAAAATTGGCCCCACATTTTATTTAAGAAATAATCAATGGCAGCCATTGTGTTATATTCATTTAACCATGGGCTGGGCCTTTATAATCGAATTTAATCCCGAGCGATAGCGAGGGGTTAAATTAACGATTATAAACATTACTGTGTTTGCGCTAAAAGTGTTGTTGTTGAGTATTATATGAACTGACGATAACACGGCGTCATATTAGAATAAAAAATAATTCTTGACATAGAATAAAAACAATTTACTAATTTAATTGTTATATAAACTCATTTTCCAAAAATATATCTTTCCGTGAAATTGAATGCGCTATGACGTCATAATGACATCATAATTAGACGGATAATGTTAAAAATGGACACATTTCAAGTACATTTTAGCTATTTTATATTCCTCCACAGTCTTCCACCAACACCAAATTGAGCAGTTGTTTAGAGTATAGAGGTTAAATGATTGTATCAAAATATTTTGTTGGTGGAGGGTTGTGGAGGTTGTTAAATATTGATTTATCAATAACCTCGATCTGACCTTAAAATCAATATATTCACTTTTCTGATTGCATATGTACATGGTATGAGACCATTATACACAATCTATGTACATTTTATGATTCATTTCAAGGAATGAAATTTATCAGTAAATAACTAATGTTTCTGTAAATAATTGTATTGAATATAAATATAGTTTTTGTACATTGAAACCAGGAAGGAAACTCAGTGCATGGCATGCTCTGAGTTTTCCTCCTGGTTTCAATATCGTCAATGCGAGAAAAGGGACTTGCACTTTATGAGCCCTATGTCGCCTCGTATTTAATGAATAATGAATTTGAGAAAATACTTGATTAAAATTTGATGTGTTTTATTTTACAGACGACATATACGCTTGATGTTAAAACTTCTTTCCAACAAAATCGGTACGTATTTAACGTCATTGTGACGTCATGAGCGTGATTTGTTCACTGTATTTCGTGGAATTTTGACTATATTTCGACGGTTTTCGAAGAAATTAAGCACCTCTGCAGTCGTGCACCAGAAAAATAGTTTAACAGATTATTAAAATTAATATAACACAAATACTGTTATTTTTTGTGCATGACTGCGGAGGTATTAAAGTTCTTAAAAAAGCGACGGAAAATGTTCATATAATACAAGCGCTTAGGGACGAACCATTTAACTTCCAGGGGAGGGGGGGTACGTTTTTTTTTCTAAAAAATTATTCTGATTCCCAATGTTGCTGAAAAAAATATTCTGATTTTGGTGGAGGAAAAAAAAATAATCTGATTCCGAGTGTTTGTCATATAACCTAATGTTAAATTCTGAAGAAAAAAAAAATACAATGTATTCTAACTCTCGTGTTGTCCGAAAAAAAATTCTAAACGGAATAAAAACCATAACCCCCCCCCTGCAAGTTAAATGGTCGGTCCCTTAAAGATCAAGTTTCGAGGTTTGAGAAGCACGATATTTGTTATCTTTGCCGTAAAAAAACGATGGTATGTCGGCACGTAATATTATACAAGATAAAAATAAAATAAACACAACTTCATCCAAAATAGTTTTTTTTCATAAGCCACCAATTATTGATTATATATTTTCTTACGGGATACAGAGATAGTTTTAATACCCATCGCTGCTACCTCTAAAATGAAGTAAAATAGTTTGATCCTAAAGGAGTAGATATTTTTTGGGCACAATCCGACATATCATTAATTACTTATCCGAAAATTTTATTTCGCTTAGACATGGGGTTAGTTTATCATCCCGCTCATAGAAGGAACGATATGAAGAAAAAAAACGGAACCGATTTTTTTTTCAAGGGAAAATATGTTAATTCTTTTACTTTTTCTAAATGTATCAATTAAATAGAAACTAGAACTGTACAACCACAAACAAGCATTTTTACGTTCGAATAGATAAATCTAAATACAACAATCTGGATTAATTGATAACCAGAGGCTCCCAGGAGCCTGTAATCGCTCACCTGGATAAAAGCTGCTTTCAATAACAACGCAACTGAACATTAAGTTTTACATGTTCTATCTTAAGCATCCACTTTAGTCGGAGATAGAAAAGTGGGGGGAAGTATGCAATTTAAAGCTGTATTTGTACCATTTTACTCACCTCCAAGGAAACCGCAAGTTTATTTCCTCAAAACAACTAACTATAATAAATGATTGTACAACACTTTCTTCAGTGTACAGAACAAAATAGTTTCATAAATGCCCTTCCTTACGATCCAAAAAATTTGACTCCAAATGGTCACACATGGCTTACAGTTGCAAAGTCAAAGCTGATATTGTTGACAAAAATGATTACACAATGGTTGATGGACAGATCATTGCGTACAATTCCGACAGGGGTCTACCCAATGACCAATATATCAAGATTTTGTATCAAATGAGCAAGTAGTTCCAAAAGAAGACTTTAAAAAGAATTTCATATGAATAAAAAAAAAAGTGTGATGGGCAGGATTATCTGATACAATTCTTAAAGGACCACATAAAATGAACATTCCTCAAAATTTGGTTCCAATAGAGCAGAAAAGATGATTTTTATGTGAATTTCCCATAGGTTCCTATGTTAAATCGAGATCGACTGTGGCGGCCATCTTGGTGGGAGAGCGCGACTGCAGGACACAATTTTGGAAGAGGACCATCCAATGACTATTCCATCAGTTTGGTTCTAATTGAGCTACTGGTTCCAGACAAGATGGTTTTATGTGAATTTCCCATAGGGTCCTATGTTAAACTAAGTTCAGCTGTGTAGCCATCTTGGTCAGAGGGCGGGACCACCAGACACAATTTTGGAAGAGGACCATCCAATGACTATTTGATCAAAGTTTGGTTCCAATTGAGCAACTGGTTCCAGACAAGAAGATTTTTATGTGAATTTCCCATAATGTCCTATGTTAAGCTAAGTTTGGCTGTGGGGGCCATCTTGGTCGAAGGTCGTGGTAGGAAGGATCTATGGAAGGTCCTCTATGGGAATTGCTCATTCCGTTTTGATCCGTTGACAAACATGGCCATCATAGGCAATTCTTGTTTCTTATTGGTCGTTTTCTAAAACAGCTTTTCCTCTGAAACCGCTTGGCCAAATGATATGAAACTTGGTAAGAAGCATCTATGGAAGGTCCTCTATAGCGATTTCTCATTTCGTTTTGACCCATTAACAAACATGGCCGCCACAGGTAATTCTTGTTTCTGATTGGCCGATTTTTAAAAATCTTCTCCTCTGAAACTGCTTGGCCAAATGAACCGAAACTTGGTAGGAAGCATCTATGGAAAGTCCTCTATGAAGAATGCTCATTTCGTCCTGATCCGTGAACAAACATGGCCGCCACAGACCATTCTTGTTTCTGATTGGTTGATTTCTAAAAAAGCTTCTCCTCTGAAACCGCCTCGCCAAATGAATCAAAACTTGGTAGGAAGCATCATTGGAAGGTCCTCTATAAAGATTGCTAATTTAGATCCGATCCGTTAATAAACATGGCCGCCACAGGCCATTTTTGTTTATGATTGGTTGATTTCTAAAAAATATTCTCCTCTGAAACTGCTTTCCCAAATGAATTGAAATTTGGTAGGAAGCATCTATGGAAGGTCCTCTATAAAGAGTGCTCATTTCGTCCCTATCCATTAACAAACATGACCGTCACAGGCAATTCTTGTTTCTGATTGGTTGATTTCTAAAATATCTTCTCCTCTGTTAAAGGAAAGATAACTCTTGGTCAGAGAGCGGGACCACCAGACACAATTTTGGAAGAGGACCATCCAATGAATATTTGATCAAAGTTTGGTTCCAATTGAGCAACTGGTTCCAGACAAGAAGATTTTCATGTGAATTTCCCATAGGGTCCTATGTTAAGCTAAGTTCGACTGTGGGGGCCATCTTGGTCGAAGGGCCGAACCGCCGGACACATTTTTGGAAGAGAACCATCAAATGACTATTTCATCAGAATTTAGTTCTTATTGAGCAAATGGTTTCAGACAAGAAGATTTTAATGGGAATTTCCCATAGGGTCCTATGTTAAATTAAGTTCGGCTGTGTTGGCCATCATGGTCGGAGGTCTAAAATGCCGGACACAATTTTGGAAGGAGATCACCCAAGGGTCATTTCAGCAAAGTTTGGTTGAGATTGGCTCTGTAGTTTCAGAGGAGAAGATTTAAAAAAAAATTCATCCCCCTTTTTTCTATTTTTTGCTTGGCGGGCATCTTGGTTGGAAGGCGGGATCACCGGACACAAATTTGGAAGGGGGCTATCCAAGGACCATTCCATCAAAGTTTGGTTGCAATTGGCCCAGTGGTTTCTGAGGAGAAGATTAAAATGTGAAATGTAAAGGCCAGGTGAGTTTAAAAGAAAAAAATATTCGATTCCCAGAGACGACGGAATTTTTATTCTTAGGATTTATAGTACTCAAACGACTATACCTGCATAGATCATAAATATATAAACTCTATAGATCTAATAATAATATGTCTAATGGCGAGTGGAAGAAATGTTCATTTTGGATAGAGAACTTCCAATTTTCTCTGTTGTCATTTCTCGTTTTTATAATTTTCATATTAATACATTCACTTAGAGTAGATCCGTGGCTATTAACGGATATTGTGGTGTATTGGCCACTTCAGAATGCGTTCCATTCCTTTGGGTTCAAACGACAATGCGTCTACGATGCATGCAATTATTTATTGAATGGAACATTTCCTTTCTGGTTGTCCTGCTTTTCGAACCAAAGCATGATTTCAATTGGTGTATTTTCTGGTGACCGCATAAAGGATACTCGCCCAGTAAAAATCCTCTGCATCAGTTTACCACATAAATTTATCCATCTTAGTCAAGATTTCGTGTTGTGTATACAATGTATTATAAATCAGAAGTATGTTTTAAAAATCCATATTTGCCGTTTTATCTTCAAAGAATTCACTAATAATTAGGCGTTATTTTTTCTATTATCCACCGTCGATACAGCATTATGTGATAAAGTTTGTCAGTGACTTGTGGCAGGTCGGTAGTTTTCTCAGAGTACTCCGGTTTCCTCCACCAATAAAACTGACCGCCAGATATAACTGAAATATTGATAAAGTGGCATTAAACACCATAACCATATAAGCATAGATTGTAAACCTCTACCATTATTTCCTGGTTTATTAATTAAACATCCTCCACAAGTGTGTTATCTCACAATTTTTATTCATTGTTCAAAAATAAAGAACCTCAACTCTAAATATTGTGTTATTGATTTATTCCCTAAACAGACAGATATTACACATACTTTTTAATCTCAGTATGCAGAGACTTCTGGGGCATTCAATATATGCATGGCAATCATGTTTCTGGAAAACTCGCCATGCGACCCTAATGTCCAATGTGAATTCAAAACTTGAACTGTAGTCAGGAAAAGTACAATGTTCATAATGTATTGTATTTAATTTAATCGCTGTTTATCTTTATTATTTACTACAAAGACATTAAGAGGGAGACAGACCATGTTTTCTGGACAAAAATTTTGAAATGTGTTTGCTATGTCTGAAGCCAAGTCAACATATTATGTAACAACATAATGTAATATAATAATTTGGCATACATAAAATAACAAATGGCTTCCTCTAGGAAAACGCCGACTTTATGTGAAAGCGACACCAGACAGCTGTGAGGAACGAATTTAATACACCCCTTAGCGCGGAATATAAAGGACACACTCCTTACACGTAAAAAACAAGTTGCAGGAGATTCTGATAGAAACAGTTTATTAGGAGTGTTGTTATTGGCCTGTCACCAAAGCAAAATAATATCTACCATCTCCTCTTTTTCTAGTGGCAATCAAAACAATTATACATAGACCCATGGCCGTGACACACATTTCACATTTTGGAGAAGACTTCATAAGTTTGTTTAACTTGTGTCTGATCCATGTTATCTATTTAAAGGGGCATTAGCTACGATTTTGACAAAAAAATTGTATGTTTTTGGAAATTGGTAAATAGCTTTAAAATGATGAAATAAAGGTAAATATTTCATATTAAACAGCTTATCGTACCACTTTTCGCCTTTTGAGAACGAATATTACCATCTATTTATTATTTCCTTGCAAGCAAATAATTTGACCTCGCTTTCTCCATATGCAACTGACCTTACTAGTAACAGGTAAAAACGAATAATTTGTATTTTGTCGCTTATTAACTGCAAACGTGCATGGTTCTTTGTCCGTAATTAATGCCGACTAAAAGCAGATTCACAGAAAATAAGAAATAAGTGCATTGCTGTACTGATTTAATGACGATTCGGCAAACTCCATAAACAATGCCGATAATTAATAAGATGGGGTCCATTTCTTGATCGATCTCAAAATACGAGCAGTTGCATCTTTTTTCCCCAATGCGCGTACATTTCATAACATTTATAAGTTACAGAAACACGTTTTATTAAGGCATCAATCATATCATATATTTAAGATTTTGGCAGCTAATGCCACTTTAATTGGAAGATAAAATATGCTTAACCTAAAACACATTTTACCTACATGATTTATATATATTTTATGCCTGTATCTTAATCTTTTCCCATAATATTAAATAAAAAGTAAACAATTCAATTCACAATGTTTTGTTGTCCTAATCACTATAAACAATGTTCAGAATCTGTTTTTACAGAAACGTATACCCATTTCTCCATTGTACGACATCACAGTTTTATAAAAGCTACATTGAAATACGTCCTCGTCAAAATCTTAAGCCTCATCATCTTAGGTTTAGTAACAATCTTTTGTTTTGTTTATTTTAGTTTTTATCTTTTTAGAACATCTTATTTTCTGCTTTGTTTTTCAAATTTTTGTACGGAAGATAAAGCAATTTAATCCTTTTCATCCTGTTTGTAAACATTTTAGGTATTTTACAACCTTTGTTCTTCCAAGAGACTAATGAGGAAGAAAAGTGGGATCCGTTTCCACGGAAAAAAAAATTTTGTTTATCTTGTAAATTGCTTTTTTTTTTATAGTGTTCATTTAGTTGAAAAGGGTTTTGTTTTTATTGTTTCTTAAATGAACACTTTAAGCTTGTAGATTTCGGAGTTCAGATAAGAAAAAAAATATTATTTTCCCACTTAGCAAATTTACTTTAACCAAATATAAAGAAATAACAAGGTATAGCATATTCTTGTTAAATTCTCATCTGCATTTTGAAAACGATTCTTGTTGTCAAAACCAAGATATTTTTTTTATTTCATTGTTTTATGTAAAGATAGTTTAAACAGTTGACCAATAGCAACAAAACAATCAAGCACCTCTCACCTCAAACAATTGAACATAAAAAAGACCTGGCCAGATTTCAATAAAGGCCACCCCTCTTATAAGGGCACTTTTTCATCGTAGAAGGGATGGCCTGATAAGAGGGAGGTCACTATCATCAAATTATTTTTAAAATCCACAATACCTACATCTAAAAGCTGTCTATTTATTTAATTAAATAACACAACTTTTATTTTTTGTTATTAATTCGTTTATTATATTATTTACAATATATTTTCTATATGTATTACATTTTGTATATGCATGCTCAGAATGATCATTATACTATGTGAATTTATTGTATTAATGGGAGAAGACTTCATAAGTTGGCAAAACTTGTGTCCTATCCCTTCTGTTAATTTAACAAATAAAATCATCATAAACTAAATTATATAACATTTTATCAATAGTGTCGATTTCTTAAAACAAATAAGGTATGTGAATAAATAGAAAACAAAAGGACTTTTGAACATGGCAACACTGACCGATGATGGCGAAATGGCAAACAGAATCATTAATGATAGGTTTGCAGAGAATGCAATATATCATGCTACTTGTATGACAAATTACTTACAGAATTAAGGACGACAGTGAAGACTATTTAACAACTGAACATGATTACTTATTTCAATCCTTCATTTCAACTATCAAAGATGACTTGCTAACTCACAAAGAGATATTCACTTTAACCCAACTGCTAGAACTTTTTTTTCTGATTTTCTGCCCTCTGATCGAAAGGAAATTTGCACATCACACAGACAACAACAGAAATTAGAAAGACATATTGGTGATTTGATAACAATACAACCACAGCATTCATCAGTGAAACCAAATAAGACAACTCTTCGGGTGATGTTCTCAACATTTTGTAAGCATATTCTGAAAAAAAAGCAGAAGTAGCGTCACATCCAGTAAGAGCGTGAAGCGAGGGTAAAATCATTCATTTGACTCTTAGGTTATTTAGTAGAAATACCACAGTGAGAACGCGGACACGGACACCCTTGTTTATTGAGTTTCATTATTTTTGTTTTTGTTTTTTTTAAGATATTCATTGTAATACAATGATACGTCGTAAGTTCTGTATTCTGAAAAAAAATGACTATCAGTGCTTTTCATTACCTGACTTTGTGGGTCTGCTGTGAGGAAATAGATGTACATATTAACTAACTGTATTGATTTCTGAAAAGCACATATTGTGAATACATTTTGGAGAAAATTTTATCGACTTCTGAGGTGGGGCCGATTCTGGCCCTTATAGCCCCCGGTCCTTTTATATAATTGATCTTATGCAAATTATGGATCAAGTTATACCAGTATTGTCCACAACACTGGTATAACTGTAAAGTTTGTCAAAATATCTGTAATATTGGATACAACCATACTGGTTTATTTCTTACCTTTTATCCTAAATTTTTAATTATTCAATATTGTGGATGTAAATAAGGTACATATAAGTACAAGTAACATACTTGGTGGTCCACACCTGGAGGTGAATACAGAAGGAGGAAGAAATAATGGATGTCTATTTACGCATGTGTGTTATTACTACAGGTAATGTATAGAACTGGTTGTTGCTAAATATTGTCTTTGTTTCAGTTTAAGTAGACAGGTTTTTATTTCAGAATAAACGTAAGTGGTTTTATTGTGTTTGATAATAAAATATTGTAAATGGCATATTTAGATTTTGTTAATTTTGGTTTGTTTCAAGTATATATATAACAAAGGGAAATAACTCATTTTTTATCAACTTACGAAGTTGAAAAATACGATGTCAAACTTTTTTTTTCCATTGCCACTTTCTTTGCATTTTCTTTCAAATGTCTTTCCCAGGAAGGCATTGTACTTATAATTTCAAATATTGATATTTTCGTTCATTAAAGCATTTCTGAGATTGCGACTTTAATTTTGTCAATGTGAATGTCCTTGAACTTCATCAAAGCATGGAGAAATGACAAGAAAAGAGTTTTGATCTGGCAGTTCACTTTAGTTTTAATCAAAATAAATTATGGACAAATTGGAGATCAAACAGGGCTTTATTATACAACAAACCCTGTATTTTATACTGGATAGTCGGTCCGGTGGAAACCAATGTTTTCCGGACCAAATTTATTTTTACCGGATTTGTTTGGGAATCTCTGGGATACAGTACTAGTCCTGAACAAATCTCTCGACCAATGAAAAAACGTGTATTAAACAGTATATATCGGAAAACTGTTATTCCAGGAAGCAAAAAAAAAATATATAAATAAAGCGCCGTAAATATTGATTTAATATCGAAACACGACAACAATATTGACATGATTGAAATAAAATTTCAATTTTTTTTTCAACAAAATAGCCGGCAGTCTTTCTCTAAATAAACGGCGAAAATCGCCGGCAGTCTTTCTCTAAATAAACGGCGAAAATCGCCGGCTACCAGCTTCTATTGAAAGCCCTGCCCTCTATGCGGACAGACAGACAGGGTGAAACCTATATACCCCCCAAACTTTGTTTGCGGGGGGTATAATTATTAACACTAAAATTATTTTGAAAATTGAAATACTTGCTGAAATAACACCTTTGAAATGAATTAAATTAACCTTAGCTAACTATGTATGGGAAGAAGGGACTACATTTTTGTACTTACTTTTTTCGTGATGAAGCTTTGCGAGTGATTTATAGAAGGTCGGTGGATTTCTCCATAGAAACAATATAATTGATATATTCAAGTGGCATTAAACACCAATAGTTCTATTCCTAAGGCTTTTCCATATATAGACTATATAGACCTTTAGCTAACCTTTGTTTGAGTTGACTCTTTTCCAAAGACATTCATATAAGCAAGTATTCAAAATTCTAAAATTATACTATACATGTAATATTTTTTTCCGATTCATTTGGAGCAGAGGTAGCAAAATCTATAATGTTTTAATTTCGGTTTTTGTTAATACATGTTAAAATGTGACCTTTTTATAGCCTAAGGTTAACATTCCTAAATAAAAGTAACTCAACTGTTTATAATAGAATATAAATGTCCATATCTCAATTTTAGTAATGTTTAACATAACTTACATAATTTATTATCTTGTTAACAACTTCATTTCAGTGGTATAGTATGGAATAAAATGAATTCCTTTCTTGACAAATACATTTATAATTGTTACAATATGTATATGGAGTAGATATGTGACATGGTTTCATCATTCAATCTTGACCAGTTCTATTAAAATAATAGATTTCAAGAAGTGATGAAATTATTGCATCATCCAAACGAAATAATGAAAAACGTTAAGGTAGATATTGAATTGAAAGTGTCCATGACATGTTTCTAGAATAACCGTTATCAGGTATACGCTCATAGTCAAAAGATAGGAAAGACAAATAAATTAAAAGTCTTTGGGAGTCAGTACACCAAAGGGGTAAAAAAAAATGCCCAAAACTGGCTACAGTTACCTCTACCTGAGGGAGACTGACCTTAGTTTTTATAAATTATATTATTTAAGAGACTAAAAGTGCTAATATGATATTGCATTTGTGCAAAATACAATCAGAGATCAGTGATTTGTTTCCAATGGACCACAGCATTAGCTTGATGGGTGGGTCAAATAAGAATGTTTTGTTTGTGAATGTAAGGTTTAAGAAGATGACATTGTGCAATTTCAAGACATTCAGAATACTGGTATCTATGCTATATTGCAAAATACATTCCAATCCACCGACAAATTAATGAATTATAGTTCACAAACTCAAAAATATTACCTGGCTTTCTTGGGTGATACATACTCAAATGCATGTGCTGCTGGAATATTACTACATAAAAATGGAAAGTCCACAATGGGAAAATTGAAATCATCTCTTTTGTCGTAAAGTTTCATTCTTAACCAGCCCTCAATGTCAATTTCGAGGTGTAGGTCAAGGTATGAAGCAGATGTATCTGTATCAGTGGTATCCTTTATTTCAAGCCAAATGGGATAGATGCTATCAACAAAATCACCAAACTTAGAATTATTTAGTAAAATATAATCTGGGTATCTTCTTTTTGTTTTTCTTGAGAAACCCTGTCTTGTACGTTATAAGTTTGTAAACAATAATATCATGTTAGTAATTAATGTAGCCCTCAAATGGGTTTATGGACGACGTTTTGACTGTCACAATTAAAGGGGGAGTAAGGGGTAGGGTCAGAAAAATGAACTTTACAAGAGGCTACCAATAACCCCTCACACGAGGCACTTGTTTATCTCCAGTCCTAAAGGTAAATAGTGTATTTCATAGATCCCACACTACCAGAGGATGCCCCTTTCGGAAGGGTTTAATAATTTGAGAGAAAAAATATCTTTTCAAATGTTTTCATTGATTAACTTATAAAAGGCATCTATAAAAAGTCAAATAAGATTTTATTTATCCCTAAGAATGAGATCCAATGGCTAGTGTACATTGCATGTAAAGTTTTTATAAAGTTATTTATAGAACAATAAGTACTTAAAGTAAATGTAAACAAGTTAAATAATATAGATATTTTATATTCTTGAATATAAAAACAAAAATGTCACATGTCAAAAGGTTATCTTTTTGTAGCCTAAGGTTAACTTTCCTTCATACAAGTAACTGACCTATTAACAGAATATAGATCTCTATTATATATCAATATAAGTAATTATTTTCTACAGTTACTGTATTTTTCAGTCAACTTTACTATCCTGCCAAAAGTATGTCAATTTTTCAAAAATACCCTAGCTATATATTCATGTAGAAACACACTTTCTTTAAAACATTCTCAAAAGTTTGTTTATCGTTCAATTTACATAAAATAAAACACATTAAAAGCAGAATATACTACAGTTTCATTCAGTTAGTTTAAAATTATAGCATACAAGTATTCATGAATTAAACAATGGCATGATAGTATATATATATATATACTGGATGTTATGTACAGTCAAACCTGTCTTAAAGGGCACCTCTGTATAACACATCACTGTCTATAAAGGGCAGCTCATTTTTCAAATTAATGAACAGTGCATATACTTTTAACCTGTGCTGTATATATAGGATCACTGCTTATAAAGGGCACATATTCAGGTTCCCTTGAGTGCCCTTTATATACAGGTTCGATTGTACTTTTTTGTTTTAGTGGTATGAAATAAATCACTCCTTACTATAGTCCGTTTGACTTCTATAAAACCTACAGAAAAAAATTCTTAAAAATCCAGTTTTTTGTCTCGATGTTTATTAATATAATAATTGACCAAAAATTTTGAAATAAATTGTCAGAGTTCGTATATATCATATATTAATATACATCTAGAAAAAAAATTGTTGATTTGAAAACTGGATTTTTAAGAACTTTTTTCTGTAGGTTTTATAGAAGTCAAATGGACTATACACAAATATATGCATAATCCTACATGTACATGTAACAATGGGATATAGAGTGGCTATTTGACCTGGTTTTATTATTCATTCTTGATCAGTTATGTAATACATATATCACACATGTCAACAACGGATATGAATAATAAATATTGCATCATCAAAAGGCATTCATAATCAAATAACCAAATCTTATCAAATAAAAGTTTTCATAATTTAAATTTTATAAATTTAGGTTTCATTCATTTGATAAATGTAATAAAAGTCAAAACCTTTTTTGATTTACCTTTAGGAAATGTACAAGTCTGATCTCCACGTGGCTAAGTATTTTAAATCATATACGTATTGAGGTCATGTTAGTAAGTGTAAGTGTAAAATCTATTTATATCACAACAACTATATTGACATGTTTTAATAGAAATTGTATACTTCAATGGGGAAAAGAAAAGATATAAAACAAATATAACTTACACAAGAAAAAAAAATTAAAAATAAAAATGTATTCAAAATTATTGAATGCATGTATTTTTATCAGATAATCAGAACAGATTCCAAACTGATATTGTTTTGTTGTTGCATACAATACATATTTCTATAAATATTTTCAATTAAGGTAGCACAACAGTCTAATTATGATTTTTTAATGAATTTTTTTTTATTGCAGTTTTTGAAAGTTCATATATATATAAATGTTTAAAAAAAATCCTACTGTCATTATTTTCCATCATTAAGGAGTAAATTGATAAATAAATTATGTAAACAAAAGCACATGGTAAATTGTTTGATGATATGAACATGTGGGAGGGGCTTATCTATCAATCACTGTGTTAATTACATGTGTCCAGCTGTTCACTTCTGACCATAACATTATTATTGCATACCATAATACTGTGTTGTAATTGTAACTTGCATAACTATTTAACAATGAAGGAGGACCTTGTCCATATTAACTTGCTATAGCTTACAGATGTGGGTCAGACCTGTGACGTCAAACTCCCGCCAAATGCCAAAGAAGTGCTGTTTAGGGATGGACAGTGCACAAATAATGCAAAAATAATACAAACTGTGTGGTTCCTCTGATCAATTAAAGATGTAAGGTCACTTCTGTGGTGTTCCCAGTGGGATTTGAAGGTCTATTGCATATTGGCAGGGGCCAGAAGTGGGATATAGAGTTTTGTGGCAATTTTGCATGTTTAATTTACATGAAAATTATGAACTTAAATGAAAATTAGCACCTTTATGGGTGCCCCTAAGGACTTGAATTTGATATATGTTGTTGAGAAGGATATCTTCTACAAAACACTGTTCCAGTTTTTGGATAATTTGTTTCTTAAGGAATTTATGGTTCTTGAAAGAACAAAGGGGAAACAAGATTTTGGCATCCAACAGATGAAATAGTTTATTTAAGGATTGGAGGCATACATGTATATAAAAAATCTGAGACATGGTTTTGTAGCTTGTGTATGGTTAATTAAAGGGCTGAAAACAAAATTTCAGTGGGAGTTGACATGAATGTGCTATTTTTATCCAAGCTGATGCGGTGCATTTTTTGTATTTTATTAGCCATAACTTTTTTATTATTGACTGCATATTATATAAATTAATTTAAATAGATAAAGTCACTTTTTAGCTACAAGATGAATTTTGAATTTTAAAAATCCATCAAGTATTTGCTGAGATATGAACCTTCAAAGACTCTTGATTGGAGTGAAAAAGATCAGACTGTTACTTTTTCAAATTCACAATAAGACAGGTAACGTAATAGTAAGTTGTGCTTTATTTACATCCATGTAACCAAATAAATTTGTAATGGTGCATGCTTTCAAATACCCTGTAAAGCTGTTGTGATCCATTTGGCTTCAAATAAAGCTATTGTGACCCATTAAAGAATTTTCTATTTTCGATAACAGTGGATGGTGTTTTGACCTATCAGATATAATTTGACCAGATCCCAAAGAACATTCCTGCCAAGTGGTTTCTGAGAAGATCAAAACTGATGGTAAAAGCTCACTCTGACCATAGCTGGGTAAGCTTAAAGGTTAGTTGTTCTCACCATGATATGCCTGAAAAATTTCTCACTTGGCATTAATCAAGTATCACATTCACTCACTCTTTGTGCAATGCTTTTGAAAGGAAGGTAGGAAGGCTTTTTTTCCTTCGCACAAGTCTAATGTTTGACAAAGTTAATTAAACTAAATGTTCAACAATCAGCGAGTATGACCTCCCTTCTTATAATTAATTACTTTCAGTATATTTTTCAATTAGGCATTTCTGAAAATAACTACAATGGAAACTGTATTTAGAGACAACCTTTCTCATGTGACCCTATTTCAATCTTCACTTGGAAGGTCACATTAGACAGGTCTGACTGTATATTCCAGCTTAAGATTAAAATTTTTACTATTAAGTAATTACAATCATGATAACCATACTGAGAGGTGGGTGTGTTATATGATACAAAATTGAAACAAATACAAGCAAAGATTTTACCTGCCAGATTGTGTTTAGATTGAGGGTTAGGGTTAGAGTTATGGTATTAAATTCCACTTTCAACAATATTTCAGTTATATCATGATGGTCAGTTTTATTGGTGGAGGAAGCCAGGGTACCACTGACCTGCAGCAAGTCATTCATAAACTTTATCACATAATGTTGTATTGAGTATACCTCGCCATGAGCGGGATTAGAAATCCCTAGTGGTGATAGGCACATGTTGCACAGATAAATCCATCTATCATATGATCAAGACCCCCCACCCCCTTGCAGAACAGTCGCTCTTATAAGGCTTTCAAAAGAAGGAAAATATTGTTAAGAACTACACAGTCTATAGTTGTGCAGCTAATACTCGCTACAGGATATTGGAGAAACATGTTGTGTGCATTAAATAAGACATCTACATTTTAACTGTTAATCCATTAAAACATGCAAAAAACATTTGATCCAAGGTGATTTTCAAATTTACAAAATCACAACAGATAAGAAACTTGTCAGTCTACTTTCCTTACCTGAGAAACTTTACTTACAAGATATAAAACTAGAGGCTCTGGAGAGCCTGTCATCGCTCACCTGGTAATAATTGGCAGGGTAAATCCTTAGGAACGTGAAGTCTAACAAAGATTCATATTTTCTTGCGACTTAAGACACAATTTGCTTACTATTGAATGTGTGCTCCATAAATTTTGAAAACCTAAAGTCAAAATTAAAATCTCCCATGGTAAGTATATTAGACTGCTTAAGTTTTAATTCTTGAAGAAGGTTATCAACAAGCATATTTTTCAAGTCTTTCTGTTTGCAGATAGGAGCAGCATAGAACAAATCAAGTCAACTGGCTTGGTACTTTCTGAGAAGAACAACTCAGTACAAATTCCCATTGGGTCTTGTAGGCTTCTATGTTAGACTTTGTTCGTCTATGGCAGCCATCTTGAATTTCCAATCGGAACCAAATTTACAATTTAGGTAGAGGACCATCCATAGATCATTCACACCAGAAAACAAATTCAATTGAATCAGTAGTTTCTGACCAGAAGATTTTTAAAGATTGACGAATCAGAAAACATTATCTACCCCTGGCAGCCATGTTTAATTACCGATCAGCACCAAAATTACAATTCTGGTAAAGGACCTACCGGTATGTTAAACTTCATCCGTCAATGGAGGTCACCTTGAATTTCCAATCTGCACCAAAATAATAGATCAGGTGTAGAACCATCCAAGTAACATTCATATAATGCAAAATATTCAATTTGTTGAGTAGTTTCTCACAAAAAGGTTTTTCAATGAAATTCCCATACAGTCCAATGGTCCGCTGATGGTGGCCATCTTGGATGGAGGTC
>MJUT01044975.1:207419-222168 GCA_002080005.1 Gigantidas platifrons | reverse complement strand
GGCCATCTTGGATGGAGGTCGGGGTCACATGACATTATTTTGAAAGTTGACCACCTAAGGACCATTCATGCCACATTTGCATTAAATTGACTTACTGGTTTCAGAGGAAACAATTTTTAAACATTTTTTCCATAGGGTCCTATGTTAAAACTATGTTCGCTGATGGTGGCTATCTTGGATGGAGGTCGGGGTCACATGACATTATTTTGAAAGCTGACCACCTAAGGACCATTTATGTCATGTTTGCTTTAAATTGACTTAGTGCTTTCAGAGGAAAAATGTTTTAAACATTTTTCCCATAGGGTTCTATGTTAAAACTAAGTCGAGTCATGGTGGCCATCTTGGATATGCGATCGGCACAAAAATAACAAATTTAGTAGAGGACCAACCAGTCATCATTTCTATAATGTTACAATTCCATCGGCTGAGTAGTTTCTGACAAGAAGATTTTCAAAGTTTCAACCAATCAGAACACATTATTGGCCCTGGTGGCCATGTTGGATTTCCGATCTGCACCAAAATAACAAATTTAGTAGAGGACCTCCCAATGAACATTTCTGCCAAATTTGGTCCAAATCAGTTCAGTGGTTTCAAAGAAGAAGAAGAAAGTATGAAAAGTTTACAGACACTGACGACGCAGACGCCGAAGACGGACGCAAAGTGATGACAAAAGCTCACATGACCCTTTGGGTCAGGTGAGCTAAAAAGGCAGATACAGAGTGTCTTTAAACAGGCGAGATATTCCTGTTGAACAACAAGGGGCCATCTGGTTTCCTCCCTCCAATAAAATTGACTGCCACGATATCAATGAAATATTGTTGAAAGTGGCATTAAACACTAAAACCCTCACCCCCTTTAAATCAATTATCTTTTCTTGGCTTGAAAAGTGAAAATGCCCTCCTTGTGTAAAATCTTACAACATCTTACAAGTAAATGTACCTTGAAATTACAGCAAAGAGGCATACTTACTCAGTTCTCATTTCTTGGTATACATTTCAGAAACAAATTATCTAACATATGCCTGAATCTTTGATCTAATTTGGTTATTTCAGACAAGAAATTTTAAGCATAAATTTTGCTTAAACATTGCATACAGGGACAGAAATTAACAGGGGCCCAGTCGCCCATGGCCCCTAGATTTTGGTCTGGGCTACTAAACTTTTACCTATAATTTAGTTAAACATATAGACATTTTTTATCAAAAATCTTGTCTGGGCTACCAGCGTGAACTTCCCAATTTCTATCCCTGGCATAATCATAAATATTTTCTCTTTTTCCCCTTTTTTTAAAAACAAATTTCACAGAAAAAACTGGACTATATGTTTTATTCTAACATGACCTCACTCTTTCCCTTTGTTAAAAAACCCCCAGAATTATTTCTTCGTATTATCTCATTAGCACATGCGCCGATGAATGTGACTGACGTTTCCATTGGCAGCATAAATTGTGACCCGAATAATGCAGATAGAGAGCGCAGTATTATTCGAGTTACATAAATTGTGTGCGACATTTTCCGCAAGCGTAAATATAAATTACGGTCTTCCAATCAAAGTATACTACCGTATTTGTACTCTTAGACATATCAGAATCGAAATAAATCATGGAAGCCAGAATGTGTTTTGAGTTTTAACATGGATTGGCGGATATTAGTAAATTTTATCCCTCGCTTCTGGCTCGGGATAAAATACTAATATCCGCCAATCCATGTTAAAACTCCCAACACATTCTGGCTCCCACGATTTATTTCTTAAACAACTCATTATCAAACAGGCACATGTACATTATGCATTTTAGTCAATATTAGCTTATAACAAGAAGTAGTTGTCACAGGAGTCCTGCTGGACTGTTTAAATGAACTAATACATATGAGGCTAGTACAAACACAAAATAAATAATTGTTCTCCAGAGAACCTATCAGGATAAAAATTAAATAATTTGACATTGTGAAGTGACTTAATTTTAAGACGTAACATTCTGTCATGTCCTGAAGTATATACCCCTCACCCATCAGGAGGCTAGTACAAAAACAGAATAGTTTGGCCCTGAGAGCCTATTACTTACAAAAATAACTCATTTGAGGTTATAGTGAAGTTCACAGCTACCTCACAAATATTCACGACAAATTTAGTCATGCCCTCCTCAAATAGCATTTCATTCCTTTTCAGTATTTATACCCTTTTTAAACCCGAAAATATAATCTGGACCCCCCATTCATAAAATAATTTGGGCAGGGGTTCCCCTTATATTTTAGCTTTTACATACAGCTCAAAACAAAATGCATTTCATTCATTTTGAGCATATTTACTTTTCATGAACCCCAAAATGTTGTCTGAACCCGCTTTAGAAAGGTATCATCTAGACGTCCTTTCAAAAGAAAATTTGGACAGGGGTTCCACTTATATTTCACTTTTTCAGAATGGCTGAAAACAAAAAGCATTTATTTCATTTTGAGAATTATTACCCTTTTGAACCCCAAAAAATCATTTGGACCCCTTTTCAGACACAGTTTTATATAAAAACAAATACATTTTGTAACTTGGCTAGGGGTTACCCTTATATTTTAGCTTTTACATACGGCTGAAAATAAAATGCCTTACATTAATTTTGAGCATTTAGACTTCCTTTCAAAAAATATTTCACAGTACTGCATTATGCTCCACTGAATGAAAAAAAAGCCAACTTATTTTACCTTGACATTTAAGGTCAAGGTCACAGTGACCTCATTTTTATATTCAACACTCTGCCATGTCCTAATACTGTTTAGTCCCAGGGGTTTGGTTGAAATCCCTGAACTTAACTGTGTGGGTCTCCGGTGAAGGAAATAATAATAAGAATCACTGGAAGTTCATATATTTATATTATATCTGTCAGGATAAATAATACCAGCATTAAATAAGCATACAGTGGATCATAGACACATGAAATGAATAACAATATAAAATATAAGGTGCATTTGTCTTGAGAATATATAAATAAAAGGTGTTTGGGCACTCGGTGCACAAAAACCCTACTTGGTGCACTTAAATCTGCTTGGTGCAGATTGTATCAGCTGATAACTGCATAGTATGTATTTTGTATAATGTTATTGAGAATAATATTATTAATTAACAATATTAACCACCAAGTAATTTCGTTTGGTGTTAGATAAATATTTGAGCACCAAGCAATTCCGCTTGGTGCAATATAGCAGACAAAAATGTACCGACTACCGGCTATATATAGACTAACGGTAAATTCAAAGATATTCATATAACGTCAATTGACATTTACCATTCTATTTGCACCGAGCAATTGTTGCTGGGCCATTTCTATATTTAAATCTATCAGCAATTATATTAAGGATTCAAATCGGCATCTGCATTTTATGAATCCGAGTTCAGGAAGAGCTTACTCGGTGCACCGACTTCGTTATTTATAGTCAAATTATTGATGACGTAGTACACACACTTAGGGGAATACACACATCGTGCATTATGGCACCCGAACTGAAAGTACAAGTCAACAGACGAAAATGGACAAATGCACCGTCAAATGAAGTTGATACTTCAATTACATGAAATAATTAAATAACATAACCTTCAGGTAAACCAGTACTTCCCTGAAAATATTGATAGAAGCGTATTAGTTGACATCTGCATGGATCAAACGTGGAACCAAACATCGCGATAAAAATAGACACGATGTACATAAATAAACATGTGTTAAATTACCGGGGCGTAACAATACATATACATACAAATCATGAAGGCATTATGCCTTAAGACAAAACAGTTCTGCCCTATACCACTAATAGCTTATTTGACCTCGACAATTGAGGCCAAGGTCACAGTGACCTCATTTTGGTAGGTGACACGCTGTCAAATCGTGGAGCATATACCCCTAAAATAAAATGGGACTACTACAAAGCACAAAAAAGTTAGGACACCTGACAACATACCACTGATAAAAATGAACTTATTCGACCTTTAAGGTCAAGGTCACAGTGACCTCATTTTTATACGTAACACTCCGCCATGTCCTAATATATATACATACAAAATATAAAGGCATTGTGCCTTAAGGCAAAACAATATGTTTATCCCTTCGGTGAAGTGGAGACATAATAAAGAAGTTATGGCCATCTGAATAAAGTTTTAGTAATGGTAGACATATGTGGATGGAGGGTAGGACTGTAAGACACAATTTTGAAAGGGGATTGATCAGCAGAGGACTTCAACAGCCATGTGTGGCTTAAATTTGATCAATGCCATGGTTTCATAGAATAAATGTTTTATGTGTGAATAACTAAAAAACAAAAGATGAACAAAACAGATGATAAATGGTTTGTGATGGCAAAAGCTTGCATTCCCATTGACCTAATGAGCAACAACAAAAAAGAAAAGCAAGACTTACTTTTGGTGCTTTCTTTGCTTTAAGTTCTCTCACTTTTTCTCCTTGAGCAGTTATTTTGTCATTAAGATCAGAGCTGCCACTAGATGGAGCTGTTGTTTGTTGTGGTGCAGTTCCTGGTTTCCATTCCTGTCCGGTGGCAGTTTTGTAATCAGCTTTCAGTGACAATAATGTCTTCACAGCTGCATCTATTTCATTCTGAAATAAGATTATAAAACATTTTTTGAGAATTAGGACACCGTCTTGGAAAAGTATATCTGCTTGACTGAAATATAATGAACCAAATGATCAAATGTTTTAATCTCACTACAAAAATTACCCAACATCTGCTACATACAACAGCTTTATTACTGGGTGGAATACCTTTAATGTATGTAACATCAAATAGGATGACGAAAAATTGATTAACTGAAGGGAAAATAAATTTCACTAGTGTCTTTAAGTGAGAAAGTGAATTTTTGGTATACACTTTCCCTTGGCAAGCTGCTGTTGAAGAAAAATTATAGAACACTGTAACATGACTAACATTTGACCGTAGGTAGGTCAAATTTTCAGAGATTCAATATACAGGATGACACAGGTCATGTTAAATTCCCGATATATGAGCAGTGAAGGTATTAGTAGAAGAATAAATTATCCATTAGTTTTCAGTTAACTTTTTTCTATATTTTACAACTGCACGGAATATAGAATTTGTTCCATGAATGTAAACATGAAGAAATTATTACTTTTAATCATTACATTTTAAAGGTTTAAAATAATTATCTTTCCTTGGCTTGAAAAGTAAAAATACTCTCCTTGTTGGTAAAATCTTAAAATATCTTACATGTACATTGAAGTTACAACAAACAGACACAAGCCCGGTTCTGAAGGTCGGACACAATTTTGAAAGGGGATTGATCAACAGAGGACTTCAACAGCCATGTGTGGCTTAAATTTCATCAACGCCATGGTTTCAGAGAATAAATGTATTATGTGTGAATCACTAAAAAACAAAAGATGAACAAAACAGATGATAAATGGTTTGTGATGGCAAAAGCTTGTATTCCCATTGACCTAATGAGCAACAACAAAAAAGAAAAGCAAGACTTACTTTTGGTGCTTTCTTTGCTTTAAGTTCTCTCACTTTTTCTCCTTGAGCAGTTATTTTGTCATTAAGATCAGAGCTGCCACTAGATGGAGCTGATGTCTGTGGAGGTACATTTCCTGGTTTCCATTCCTGCCCGGTGGCAGTTTTGTAATCAGCTTTCAGTGACAATAATGTCTTCACAGCTGCATCTATTTCATTCTGAAATTAGATTATAAAACATTTTCACCTGACATGTACACTCCTACAAAATATATTATTTTACTACCTAAAAAAGTTGACTTGAGGAACACAAAAAATGTATTTATCAATGAATTTAGTGATGCCATTTAAAAATAGTACATGTATTTGTAAATTTCCAAGACCAATCATTCTTTTTATTCTTAAACTGAGGAGCAGTCGTGATCGTATGGTAGTTGGATTTACAACTACCTGTGCAATCAGTGCCTAACCCCAATAAAGTTGAGAGTTTGTACCCCATTCATACGAGGTGAACTCGATACAACATTATGTGATAAAGTTCTTCAGTGACTTGTGACAGGTCTGTGGTTTTCTCCAGGTCCTCTGGTTTCCTCCCCCAATAAATCTGACTGCCAAGATATAACTGAAATATTGTTGAAAGTTAAACACCATAAAACAAACCTAAACTGAGTAGAATATATATATTTATTATATAGATAGGTGTGAATTATGGGGATTTATCCGTGAAATAAATTCCGGTATTTCACATGTGAAATATCAGTTTTTTCCCGCCGGAACTACTTTTGCAAAGCTATAAGTGTGGTGGTTACGTCCCTTGTTGTGCAACGGTGAATACACATACGATTGTAAGCTGAAAAAATTCCGTGAAATGCTATTGATGACTTTGGCACATAACCAAGATGACGTCATTGACGTCATATGAAGACTTGCAGTTTGAAACGTAAATATTAGACACTATTTGGCTTCGTATACGCTTCAATTGTGATTTAATTTAACTACAATAAGCTTTCAAGGTAAGCATTTTAATTATTTTTGTACATTGTTGTAAATATGAAAAATAGGATTTCACATTTTCAAGATGGCAGATTCTTCCAACTGAACCCTGTAGTATCATTGCTCGTAGATTCACACGCGTGCAATCAAATATACAAATAAAAAAAATAATATATAAGAAATTTTGAAAGTCTATATAATAAACAGTATAACTAAATCATACATTTTGAATATCAAAATAAGACCACTCGAATACGCATTAACGATTAAACTCGTGGACGGAACAAGTTCCGCCCACTCGTTTAATCCTTATGCGTACTTCGGTCACTCATGGTCTTATTTTGATATTCAAAATCTACGATTAGTTATACTATACATATAATTTCCTGAATTAGACAAAAAAATCTAAAATCCCCTAAATATAATATAGTCTTTACCTTCGGTGCTTTACTGGATTTGAGTTGTCTAACTTTGTCTCCTGCTGCTACAATGGAGTTGTTTATATCTACAGCAGACATTCCTGTGGATGATGCTGCTGATGGTGCTGCTCCTGTTGTCTGTGGAGTTACACAATCTGGTTTCCATTCAGTACCAGTTGCTGTTTTGTATTCAGCCTTTAATGCCAACAAACTCTTCACTGCAGCATCAATAGCATCCTTTGGAAATGATAAAAAAAAATAACTGTAAAAGGTCTTCTGACTAATATTAACTAAGTTTAAAACTACAAGGATGAATGGACTTAAAAACAGTGATTGAAATAAAGTCAAACATTATGTCCAAGTAAAAATAGACCTACTTTTTAGTTCTAATTAGCAGAGTATTGGAGTAGTATAACAATTACTGTGAAACTTGTCTAAACTCATTCTCCTTAGGACCAACTTTTGTGTTTGGAATAGACAGGTGTCTGCTTTATACAAGTTAAATAATTTCCTACATGGGACTTTATTTAAAGTTCAGTTTATACAGAAAACTGTTTTATTCAGGGTTCAGTTTAGACAGGTTCTCTGTACTACTCTTACTTTGAGTAAACCAAGAAAATGACTCATCTGAGTTTCAAATAATGAGGTTCAGGTGTAATCTTTTTCAGAGTAATTTGGGATAAGTTCAGACAGATGATTTATCTGTACGTATATTTTGAGGGTTAATGTTATGGTGTTTAATGCCACTTTCAACAATATTTCAGCTATATAAGAAAACAAAAGATTGAGCAACACGAACCTCACTAAAAACAGGTGTAAACTCAATTGCTCTTGACGAGTAAGCAGTTTGACTTTCAGTAATATTTCAGCTATGTTCTGGCTGTTAGTTTTATTGATTAAGGAAACTAGACATATAGAAAACCACTGACTTGTCATATGCATCTGACAAATGTTAACACATTAATTCCAGTGGCAATAGGTACTTATTTAATGTACATATGTAAATTAAATTATCATAGAATCACAGCAACTGAGCAGCCCACATCTCCTTTCCCACAAAAAAAAAACAAAACTGAATTCGAAGTATATTGGCATACCTTTCCTGCTTTAGCACTTTTAAGTTCTCTGACTTTGTTTCCCATATCTACAATCTGTTCATTAAGTTTGCCAGCATCAGTTGTAGAACTTGTTGTAGATGGAGCTGCTGCAGGTGGTTGATCTGGTTTCCATTCCTTACCAGTAGCAGATTTATACTCTGTTTTGAGTGCCAAAAGGATCTTCACTTCAGTATCTACTAACTCCTATAACATAAGATGTACATCTTCGTAAATACATATTTTGTAATATCTTAAATATTCTTACATTTGATAGGTTATTGGTGTTTGTTGCCACTTTAAAACAATTTTTCAGCTATTGTGAATTCATTTAAATTCGTGGACATTAATTTTCGTGGTTTTTTGTGTGGAAATATTGTTTTTTTTTATAAGTTAGTAAATACAGTGTAAATACCTGTGTAATCTGACACACCAAGGGACCAGCAAAATGTGTCGGATTGTACAGGATGTCGGAATACTCTGGTTTTATTTTAGTTAACAGAAATAATTTGGGACCATACATTTTTGTCGGATGTCACAAGATGTCGAAAAACTCAGGTGTCGGATTGCACAAGTTCCACAGTACTTGGATCATCTGCTATAGTCAGTTCATATTTATATGGTGACAAATATTCTTTGAACTCTTAATTTTGTGGTTAGATCCTATCCACAAAATCCAATAAAAGGACCGCCTAGCACATGAATGTGCGACGTATCCCCCCGCACTTTCATAATATTTAGTTTTATATATTTATAGAAAGCAGCCATGCAGTGTTAATGTATAACATACTTACAAGCCACATGCAAAGATTATTCAAATCTATCCATGTTTACTAAAGTTATCATATAAACAAGACACAATTCTCAAAATTTGTGATTTTTCAACCAAAAACTAACATTTTCCCCTAAAACACTTGCTTCAGATATTTCCATGTTAGAACCAATCCAAGATAATGATAATTACAAGCTACTTGCAAAATATTATTCAAATCTATCCATGTTTACTAAAGTTATTGCATAATTCTAACATGACGTCCTTCATTGGCTATATTATTTATATAGCCAATGAAGGACGTCATGTTCGAATTATTAGAATTAGAAAATATACAGTGATAAAACTCACGATATATTTTAATTCACTCATGCGTATTGACAAACAATTTACAAACATAATTCCCTGGTGAATTTATGTATTCATACAGCACTATGGTGCATAACAAACATAAAAATGCCCGTATTGTTTTTACCTATATTTTTCCGGAATATATACTTAAGACAACCATCAATGGACTTTGACTTTTGAAATTTAACATCTTCCGGAAGTCGTTTACAAGGAACGCTGATGACATTGAAAGACATGGTTACTGATTTATTTTTAAGATTTTGTGAGAATTTTATTTGTTTAAGTTGCTAAATTCAAAATGCCATTAAATTGGAAAATATCAGTAACTTCATAGCATCAGTCTATTTATACATAAAAGAAAAACAACTGTAAACTGTAAAACATGAAGGTTAGTGAATTTTGTTATGAAATGCATTTCCATTACCGACTTCCACTTCAAAAAATAAGTTAGATTTTTCCTACTAGAATCGAAATAATTCATGGAAGCCAGAGTTTGTATCACGTTTTAGCATGGGTAACATTATTTTCGTTGCATTTTATTTGTACGAAAATAATGTTACCCATGTTAAAACTGTATACAAACTCTGGCTTCCATGAATTATTTATTAAACAAGATACAATTCTCAAAATTGGTGAGTTTTCAACAAAAAACTAAGATTTTCCTCCAAAACCCTTGCTTCAAATATTTCCACATTAGAACCCATCCAAGATAATGATAATTACAAGCCACATGCAAAATATTATTCAAATCTATCCATGTTTACTCAAGTTATGATGTAAACAAGACTCAATTCTCAAAATTGTTGATTTTTCAACCAAAAATTAAGATTTTCCCCCAAAACCCTTGCTTCAAATATTTCCATGTAAAAACCCATCCAAGATAATGATATATACAAGCCACATGCAAAAAATTATTCAAATTTATCCATGTTTACTAAAGTTATCGTGTAAACAAGACACAATTCTCAAAATTGGTGATTTTTCAACCAAAAACCAAGATTTTCCCCAAAACCCTTGCTTCAAATATTTCCATGTTAGAACCCATCCAAGATAATGATAATTACAAGCCGCATGCAAAATATTATTCAAATCTATCCATGTTTACTCAAGTTATCGCGTAAACAAGAAAGTGTGACGGATGGACAGACAGACGGCCACTATTACTATATCCCCTCACCGCTATCGCGGGGGGATAAAAAATTTGGTATACCACAAATAATAATGAATATACAGAAAGCCCAGATAGATATAAGAATCTGACTGGTGAAACCCGCTTCCCAGAAATCCTGGAAATCTTAAAACTTGAGGTGGGTATTGGGGGCTGGTGGTCAGAAGTCAAAGACCAGGTCCACTCAGTAACCCAGGTCTTCTTACAGTGGAAAAACTGCATGTTTTTCTGTTATAGTCCATTTGGCCAGCCTAAAACAGGACTAAAAAATTAATTAAAAATCAACAGTCCAACTTATTGATTTTTTTTCTTCACACATTTACTTGTATATCATCTACCTACTCTGACAAATAATTTCAGAATTTTGACACTCTTTTCCAAAAAGTTGTCCATTAGGTCTCTATGTTAAATATTTGTACCAAATGTGGATATGTGCAGAGGGAGTTAGTATGCTTGTTGTTACCAACTTCCAGTGTAAACAATAACAACACACTGGTTTTATTTACATTTCACTGTCATGTGATTACCTAATTTGATTATGTCACCAGAACCCAAGCATGCATGAGATGTTCATTTCACTATCACCAAGTGACAATAGGTTTTCAATACACATACCCATTGAAGGTATAATTGAAGTAGAGTGCATCATATTTGAGAACTTGTATTTCATAAATTGGGATCAAGACATACATGAAATATATGTTGAAATTTGTTTTTAGAGAATATTAAATTTCCATGGATATTCATTTTCTATAAAAGATAGCTGATGGTCCATGACAACCAAAGGCAACCCTTTATAACAATACACTTATTCTTATTATATCTGATACATTTCAGCAAAATTCTGTTTTAAAAAATAATACTGATTTTTTTGTCAACTTGATAGGCAAGACATGGTGAAATGGGGAAAATATAACCAACTAGTCATATACATGTATAAGTATTGGTAGAGTTCTAAATAAGGACAGACAATTTTTAATTTGTAAATATTAATTTATGAAAAGACTAAAAAAAATGTTGTTTTTTTCTACCTTTATTTTATATTTTTTCTTTTATATTTAAAAAAAATATATTAATTACGGGTACTTGTTTTTTTATTATGCTTAAATAACATACATAAAACTTGTTTTCATTTTCTTAAAAGTATACACAAAGCATGCAAAGCATGGGCTATTTACATGGTATCTGGTCAATATACATAGGATTACTATATAACCATGTTCTTCGAGTTCAAATACTGGGCTTTAGAAAACACCAAAACAAAAGTGATTTTATTTAGAATTTAAAGAAAAAGATTTGAAATTCAAAGGCTTGCATTTGTACTTTTTACTTTTAAATTTCTAAAATAAATTCCAATAAAATGTAAAAAAGTTAAACTTTGGGTGAAAATCTTTGGTTTTGTTTATATAATAACCTATTGTCACTTGAAAGTATGCATGCTTGGGTTCTGGTGACATATTCAAATAAGGTAATCACATGACTGTGAAATGTAAATAAAACCACATGTGTTGTTGCTATTGTTTACACTGGAAGTTGGTAACAACAAGCATACTAACTCCCTCTGCTTATATCCACATTTGGTACAAATATTTAACATTGAGACCTAATGGGCAAGTTTTTGGAAAATAGTGTCAAAATTCTGAAATTATTTGTCGGAGTAGGTAGATGATATACAAGTAAATGTGTGAAGAAAAAAATCAGTAAGTTGGACTGTTGATTTTTAATTATTTTTTTAGGCCTGTTTTAGGCTGGCCAAACGGACTATACATTTTATTCAATCCACTGATAGTTTAATAGAATCTAACACTGGTGACAGGTCAAGATCGAGAAATCTCAGACACCCAAGGGTAAAATTTCAATCGTTCTCTGACGAGGCTTGCCCGAGTCAGAGAATGATTGAAATCTTACCCGAGGGTGTCTGAGATTTCTCGATCTTGACCTGTCATCGGTGTTTGATTATTTTTCTTACACAGACATCCCCCCAAATATTTTTTTCTAGTGTGTATATTCGAAGACGACCGCATCACAACCATCAATGAAATAATACGCAATGTGAAAGAAACACCAAATCACGAACGCTTCATATTGTAATAATATTTAAAATTTGATTTTCATATCATAATAAATATAATAATAGTAAAGACATTGGTTTTTAAAAGAACAAATCAACACAAACATTGTTTTTAGAAATTATGTCATTTCACTATGACGTCAATAACTCGATCAGCTGATTGATTCAGTGAACAGGAAATCGATAACTGTTGACAAAAAATCATATGCAAACGTAAACAAATGGCACGACATTCTTGAGTTTTAAAAGATAGATTAGACTTTGGCTGTATCGTTATATTTTGTAAAGCATATTTGATTTTAATCACATTTACAAACAATATTAACAAAAAATCACAAGCAGAGTTATAAATAACACTGGAAAATCTTGAAGCGACGGTTATTTTTGGCAGATAACAGCATGTGTAGCTTGTCTTACACCAGGGGGTGTAAGACAGAAAAATCTTTTCCCGTGAAAATTGAGAAATACTTTATCCTCTGTGTAAGAATATATATATCCATCACTGTAGTGCTCTCATTATCTTTAAGATATCTTAAATGTGTTAATACTTTCTATAAATATACATGCAAGTCACAAAGACTTGTAAGAATATTATTCCATTTCTTCATTTTGTATACAGTTTAGTTGCGATGAAAAATCATTACCTTATTTGGCAACAGATGACATGCAACCCTAAAATAAGTGTAAAAATGTTTTTAGACCAGTTCTTTATAAGCTCAGTTGAAATATTGTTTTGTCTTACTTTCGAATATATTTCTTTCCTTTATACAATCTTAGATGCTTAATCAATGAAAATATTGTCTCCTATAAAAATCACTTTACAACATCTTTTTCTTGTCTTAAAAAAAAAAAACAAAAAAAAAAATCAAAAAAATCAGGGGCCCGGGTGGCTCAATGAGTTAGGTCGCTGGATCTAACAACTCATACAAGCCTATCACCAATACGGCGTGGGTTCGCGCCCGGCTTTGTAAATTACAAAAAAGGGTGCACTCGACTCGCAACCGCAAGTGATAAAGTTTACCAGTTGCTTGCCCATGGTTGGTGGTTCTCTCNGGGTACTCCGGCTTCCTCCACCACTAAAACTGGTCGCCATGATATAGCTGAAATATTGTTGAAAGTGGCGTTAAAATCAAAAAATCCAAATCCTAAAAGAAAATCTACAATGTATAATTTTTAAATCAGTTGATAAATTGTCTCCCATAATTGACCATACTGTTTCCTTAAGTCTCAGAAATAGCTTGTATACAGTTGTGTCTTCACTCAAGTTACCTTTTTAGCTTTTTCCATTTTAAGATTTCTAACTCGTCCTCCTTGAGATGTGATCCTGTTGTATAGGTCTACCACATCTATCTTTGACGGGGGTGTCTCCTCCTGTGGGGATTTCTCTGCTGCTTTACCCTTTTTACTCTGTGATTTCTGCAACAAACATATGAAATATATTTCTTGATTTGGTTTGAATTATTCTTTTTCTCATAACGTACAACATCATGTGATAAAAGTTTGTCAGTGACTTGCAACAGATCAGTGGTTTCCTCCACCAATAAAACCGACTGCCACAATATAACTGAAATATTGTTGAAAGTGGGGTTAAACACCATGACCCTTTTCTCATAACTAATGCCACCATTCATAAAATTACAATAATGTTCTGGTCTAATAGCCAATTGAAATAAACCTTTGACAATAACTGACAGATGTCTTCCCATAGGATCATTTATTGAGTATGCCTTTTCATCAACATGGTTTAATTAATTATATGGCCAAAAAAAATACTAAGATTAAACAAAAGTATTTTCAGATTTGATATTTCAAACTTCGCAGATAAAAAAAATCTGTAACAATAATAATAATATTTTAAATATCAATCATCATTTTACAAACCTCTTTTGCGCTTCCCTCTTGTTTATGTTTAGAACCAGCGGTAGGCATTTCTTTCTGGTGACCATCAGGAATGTTCAACAGTACACATGGACCACACTTTCCCGTGAATACACTAAAAATAAAAAAATCAAAGTAAGACACAAATAACTAATTCCAATATAGCTATCAGTTTTTGTTGTTGTTGACAAGTATCAGTTGTCACCTACCATAAAAGAATAGAGTCTTCAGAATTACAAGAAAACTTTCATTTATGATGAATATTGTTTGATCCACTATTTTTGTTATATAACTGTATATTTTAAAAAGGTCAACAATTCCATTGATATTTAACAAAATGCACAGTCAAGGTAACCTCTCACCTCAAACCATTGGCTTTGAACACAAAAATCTAAGTTCTGCCTTGGAACAGACATAAAAATCGAGAAAGCATCAGAGATGCAACAGCCGAGTTGCAAGTCAAAATCATTTGGTCTTGTGATCATAAATATATATGGTTTAGGGGTGGGGATCTCAACCATTAAAAAGTTCACTTCAGGTAGGGG
>MJUT01044975.1:183061-206399 GCA_002080005.1 Gigantidas platifrons | reverse complement strand
GGCTAAAAATATGGCAGGTTAAACCACTTAGTGGGGTCCCAATCCCCCACATGTATATTTTGGTAATTGAGCATCAAGAATGCCCCTTTTTGTAATGAAGATGGAATAGTCCTTTATAAAAGGTATGATCTAAACTGTTTAAATCACATCATTTAATTACCTCATTGGTTCATATGGTTGATCACAAATATAATATCCTCTTCTTTGGAGCTGGATTATGTCCCCTTTCTTTAAATCTTTCAAACAAGGATCTCCATACATAACAGATTCTTGCTATAAAAATACCAATGTTTAATTGTTAAGATTATTTATTTCAAACTTCTGTCTTATATGTATTGCTTGTTATATACATGTAGAAAGGGTTACAACTTATCATGTTTCTTGAGTAAATGATGTACTGCATTAGCATTTACTAAACTGTAAAAACTTGGAAGAAAATCTTTTTTCCCAAGAAAAGATATTTTGTTCTGACAGTACATTGTCTAACAAAGGGAGAAAATTTTGAATGTATTTTTATACAGTCTAACAATTTGTTTACTGTCCAGTATAAGATACTACTTCTCTATTTGAAAAAAAATCCTTAACATACCATTTAAAAACTTGTATTATTGTTTAATTTTAATTTGAAATTATCTCCCTTTTTCACACCATTTTCATGACAAATCAATTGTTAAAAAATAAGCATGTCCAGAAGTTGGGCATTTCATTATATTACAATTGTAGTTCCCTGAACAGAATTTAATAGAGAAAAAAAGGTGAATCAGCTGTCATAGGAATGGACAGACAAATGAACTGAAAAACACCTTTCTGAATGGCTGCATATTTGTATACACATCAACTGGGAACACATACCTTTGACTCTTTGTTGACATACTGTTTAAAGTCCTCCTCTTTTCCTAGTATAGCTTTAGAAATGATGTGATCATACTGTACACAAATACATGGTACAAATGGACCTTTGTCTGTAACAGCTAACCATGTGATCTTTTGTGTCTTTTTAAAGTCCTGTCAGAGAAAAACAGAAGCTTAACAGATTTTTTTTCAATAAATGGGTTATCAACGAAATGAGAACATCATGTGTCTCTGGGTGCCAAAATTAAATACATCAATTTGAGGAAGCGCTAAAAATTGCACACACCAAAATTAAACACGTGCCTCCCGAGAGAAAACTGCCAAAATTTCCCAATTTACGGTAAATACAGACTTTTTATTGTTTATATCTGTATTGTTGTTGTAGATCCAATTATTTTAAAAGAGGGTAGGTTGGTATTCCATTAACTGCTTTAACCTGCCACATATTTGTGTCTGTTCTAGAGCCAGGACCTGTTTTGCAATGCCATATGTCATTGTCTTCTTTTTATTAAATGGTTGTAGGGTAGGGTAGTGTTATAGTATTTAACGTCATTTTTGCATTATTTCAGCTATATTGTGGTGGTCAGTTTTATTGGTGGAGAAAAACGGAATACCTGGAGAAAAAACTCTTATTGTGTAGAATCAAGTTTAACTCTTCAATTATCCAAACATTATGTAATTTCACATCTTTAAAAGTTTAAAATCTATTTAAAGGACTGAAAAAGATATGCTTACCTTGTTATCTAAGTTTACTGTTGCCTCCATAGATTTGACCTTTCCTTTCTCTCTAAAAAAATAACATAAATTGTTAAAAAATCTATTTAAATAAACTGAGGTATATATATATATTGTTCCAATTGGATGATGATATCCATTCTGGTGCACCAATCAGCTCCCTTTTAGCATTTAAAAAAACATCAGCTATCCAACATGATATCTAATACAGCAGGAATTGTTTACCCTTCCCGGTTTTTTATGGGTTTCATGTTGCTCAATCTTTAGGGTTTTTTTTATGGCCTACCGTCGTTTGTCTTTTTGTCCTTTTTTTTTTGGCCATTGTATTGTCTGTCCGTCTTTGATTTACAAGATTTTTATTACCTGTTTAGCATCTTAAATTTTGTTTGTGGCAAACATTTTAAAATGTCATTTATAAATCAACTAAAACCCAAACAAAGTTTGTTCATAATACATTTGTAGGATTTAAAGGGGAATTTGTGGTAGTGCCTACTGCTAAAATTGGTGGGCAGAGCTTATCAGCAAAAATTCCCGTTGATATGAACAGCATATTTATGAAACTATGTGTCACATGACCAACATGACCAAGATCACATACCTCAGAAATCTGAAGTGATTTTTGTAGGTGTTAGGCTGATGAAGAATATTATTTTTAATAAGACTAAAAGTTTCATAGGGAGGTACACTAGTGACCATGCCTGTCAAATATTTTGCTCCAAAAATAACTGTGAAACTGTGTATCATTGATTTTTCCTCCTCGAGATAACCGTGGCCAAAATAATGAAGAATCTGAAGGTTTGCTCTGCCCACAGCTATTTATACCCACGCTCCCGGTTTAAGTAAATTCTTAACTTTGAGAATTTGTAGGGTCATGGTGTTTAACGCCACTTTGAACGATATTTCAGCTATATTGTACCAGTTGTAACCTTATACTTACTTGACAACGTTGGTTATGTTGAGATTACCCCAGTTAACAAAGGTGACCATCTCACCCTTCGATATCAAGGCAGCATCCGCCCCTTCTATATAGATGTTAGGACTATACCACGTATCCTTATCACCAATATCATTCTACAAAAATATAAATTTGATCTTTAATCAAGTGTTCATAGAAAATTAAAAATGAAACCAAAGACCTGCTTTGTGTTTTATCTATGATTCATTGAAACTGTCATGTGTATGCTTAACTGATTAAAATATATCACAACTATTCCTTTTCAAGGCAATATCATTTTATACCTTAAATATTCATTTAACATTCCCCAGTTGCAAACATGATATAGAGTAATTTTTGGGCAATTTTACACATTCTCCTATTCATTAGGAAAAATGCCTTTTCAATGACTTTTAAGATCTTCCTTCCACTCATCTGACAAAGTGAGTTACTCCTAAATGCACAGTAGTTCCTCTATTCCATTGACAAATTGATTTACATTAAGATGTTTACGAGTTCTTTTTACTATTTGTACTTATTCTTCACCTTTGAAATTTTGACTTGTATGTAGGATTTTTCTTTTTTTTTTACTCCCAATTGACAGTTGGAAATATTATAACTACCTATACAATCAGTGCCTGTCACCACTAAAGTTGTGAGTTTGAATCCTGCTCATGGCAGGGTGTACTTGATATAACTTTATGTGTTAAATTTGTCAGTGACTTGTGACAGGTCAGTGGTTTTCTCCAGGTACTCTGGCGTCCTCCACCAATAAAACTGAAATATTGTTAAAAGTGGCGTTAAACGCCATAACCCTAATCCTAACTACATATTCTTCTTCTTTGTTTAAATGACTTACTTTAGGATGTTTAGGGGTTTGTTTTACTTCTTCAACTGCTCCTTTGACAGTAACAGGAACAACATCATCTTTTAATAGAGCAGTATACCTAGGTATAATTGGGTCTATAACCTTAAAAAAAGAAACAATAAATAATCAATCATCTTAAAATATACAGTGAAATTTTGTTATATTTTAAATTATACTAATTCCTTTTTCTGACATTGTATTTTAAACAGTTCCATCCATAGAAAATATTTTGATAGGTTTTAAATTCAAAAGAACCATATTGCTTATAAAGATGTTCTATATTATATGTAAAATATGTTTGAATTGTTTCTACACCATTGACAGTCTGGTAAAAATTATCTTTTTAATAGTACAATGCTTGATATTCTCCAATAAATTTAGCATGTGATATTAAAAGTTATCCATGCTTCAAGCACACTAAATAAGTTATCTATGTTTTTACTGCAAAGGAAATTTGCATCAATTACTGAATCCACATGTGTGCAAAACAAACGTAATATAAAACAATTATTAAATATGCACACGATTGGCATCTTGATAACAAATGTTTCCTTAAAATTACTAAATGTAAGAGAAAATACTTTACAACATGTAAACAAACCATTACAAGTACTCCATTGATAAACTTGTTTTCTACGGAATAAGTCAGTTACCTTTTTATTTACAGACCAAATTTTATCCCACTCCATCATCACAACTGACCTGGATGAACCCTACAATATTTCAAGTCAATGTATCACTACAATGTACAAGAAGAGTGTGTGGTTGTTTTTGAACGCTATGTGGGCAATTTTTCAGCAATATAATGACGAGAGAATAAGTTACATTTCAATGAGATAATGATTTCCATTTTGTACTCGACCAAAAGTCGATTTCCATTTTGTACTCGACCAACAGTCGATTTCCATTTTGTACTCGACCAACAGTCGATTTCCATTTTGTACTCGACCAACAGTCGATTTCCATTTTGTACTCGACCAACAGTCGATTTCCATTTTGTACTCGACCAACAGTCAATTTCCATTTTGTACTCGACCAACAGTCAATTTCCATTTTGCATTCGACCAACAGTCTTAGTAGGATTTTTAAATTACATATGTATACAAGAAGATAACAAATATTATGGAAAATGTTGTTTGTTAAACAGTACCAAATAATTCATTTCACTCTCGACACATTATCCTGATTCCAATCCAACCAGTTTTTGTTCTTTCTCCATAATGCTGCATGCTTAGGGGAGAAGCAACAAATACCAATTCAATAGTTTTTGGTTTGACCAGATAAATATACTACACTCGAGGCAAGCACGCTAAACATTATACCATTGATGTGGTTTTCATATAATTATAAAACTCAGAAAAAAATTGTCACTCTGGAAACTAATCATTTCTGTTTTTATATATGGTAGACAATGAATTCTGTCATATGTTTGATTAGTTGGATATTTCATGTTTTTCAAATGTTTTCACTTTAAATTTTGATCTTTTGGTTTACATCAGATTGACTGAGTACAGAATATACTGGGAACTTTGAAGTAAAACAATATTCAAATTTAGTCCTATCACAAAAACAGTAACTTGCCTGTCTTCTTGCCCATCTTATTTCTAACACTCAGTAGGTTTCTTAATAAAAATGAATTTCAATTATAATTCCAATAAATCGGCTATGGTTATTTAGATATATTGTATGGTGTTGTCAATCCTTTATATAAGGAAAATATATCGTAGAATAAACTTGTTGAATAGAACAAAACACAAAAATATCAATGACTATCTAACCTGTGCCACTATAAACTGCTTCAACCCCTCTACTGTAAGTCCTCTTCTTAGTACACCACGGACTGTCGGGAAACGCGGATCATCCCTGCATCAAATAATTTTTAAAATTCTCAGTTGAAAATTAATCCTATTTTCTAGTTTCTACACTTAATTCAATGTGTTTTGACTCTCCCAGTACATTATATATCTAATTTATAAAAGTGTCTGAATAATTCATTTTATCGATATTTCAAACAGTTTTTCGTGTGTGAAGTCAAAAACGACTATTGTAAGTTGTACTTAGGATATCTTGGCTATCTGCAACTTATTTTTTAAAGCCTTACCACCAAGTATCTGTTCACTGGAGAAGAACATGAACTATCATCTTTGAAATTAAAACAAAAAAACAATTCAGTACTTTCTTGGGTAATACTTTATATTACAAAAAAAGTTCTGAGTCTGAATCCTGCTCGTAGTGAGGTGTACTCGATACCACATTAAGTGATAAAGTTTGACAGTGACTTGCGACAAATTGGTGGTTTTCTCTGGGTAATCCAGTTTCTTCAACCATTAGAACTGACTGCCATGATATAACTGAAATGTTGTTGAAAGTGGCATTAAACAACATAAGCCTATATTACAAAATAAACTTACCATCCATCAACGATTCCCTCAGTAACAAACCAAGTAAGTTTCCTCTTGGACAGTACTGTATTCTGTAGGTTAAGTCTGCTGTACTCATAAATATATGGTTTTCTCATGTCTAAAATTATACAAAGAATAGTGATTACTTATTGTCATTTTGTAAATAATATAAATAAGTTACTACCTGTATAACAAGTAACATTCTCCCATATCTTTGACCCAGTAGGGACTGCCGTTGTCGTGATCATATGGTAGTTGGATTTACAACTACCTGTGCAATCAGTGCCTATCACCACTGAAGTTTTGAGTTTGAATCCCACTCATGGTGAGAGGTGTACTCTACACAACTTTTTGTGATAAAGTTTGTCAATGACTTGCAACAGGTCAATGGTTTTCTTTGGTTTTCTCCACCAATGAAACTGACCACCACAATATAACTTAAATATTGTTGAAAGTGGCATTAAACACCATAACCCTAACCCCTTTTTGACCCAGTAAGAGCTATAACAAATCTGTTGAAATACTACAAAAAGGAATTTATTGGAAAAAACTGTCTGCAATTAGACTTAAAATATTAAAGTTATCATTTTGGGTGGTGGTCCCTTTTAGCTCCATTTTATCTCAGAAACAACTAAAGCTAGGTTATATCTGTCTGAAAAATGCAAGCTGGAATCTAAAGAAGAAAATCATATTAAAATCAGATTTTACAATTTTTTCAGAAGTTCAACCAAATACCCTTCTCGCAAAGTTTGGTTAAGATTGGCCTACTGGTTTTATAAAAGATGTCAAAAGAATAAAAGTTTACGTACGGAGGACAGATTACAGATAAGACAACGGACCCCAAGCTATGGTTAAACCCTTTCAAGTCTAGTCAGCTAAAAAGCTAACAGGCAATGAACATCAACTCCTATTAAATTCTTCATAAAACTGATCTTACTTAATGCTTCCAGGAACCAGAAGTATTGTTCATCTCTGTCATGGTACTCTGTTGTTCTCAGAGCATGTGTTACACCTTCTATACTGTCTACAATAGGACAGGCAAAGTCATATGTTGGATAGGCTCTACAATAAAATATTATATTATATCACAGGCAAAGTCATACGTTGGATAGGCTCTACAATAAAATATTACATTATATCACAGGCAAAGTCATACGTTGGATAGGCTCTACAATAAAATATTATATTATATCACAGGCAAAGTCATACGTTGGATAGGCTCTACAATAAAATATTATATTATATCACAGGCAAAGTCATACGTTGGATAGGCTCTACAATAAAATATTATATTACTAAATGTATATTACAGACAAAGTCATACGTTGGATAGGCTCTACAATAAAATATTATATTATATCATATGTTTCATTTAATGAGTGTCATACTTAAATTTCAAAAGCTTAGGAGTAATTTCAAAAATCTCTTTTCAAAGTTTTTACATCTAGGTGCAAAGAAATAAATATTTGCTGGTGTAAATGATTGATCGATTGATTGATTTTTGGTGTTTAATGCCACTTTCAACAATATTTCAGCTATATCATGGCGACCAGTTTTATTGGTGGAGGAAGCTGGAGTACCCGGAGAGAACCACCGACCATGGGCAAGCAACTGGTAAACTTTATCACTTGTGGTTGCGAGTCGAGTGCACCCTTTTTTGTAATTTACAAAGCCGGGCGCGAACCCACGCCGTATTGGTGATAGGCTTGTATGAGTTGCTAGATCCAGTGACCTAACTCATTGGGCCACCCGGGTCCTACAACGACCTAACTCATTGAGCCACCCGGGCCTCTACAACAACCTAACTCATTGAGCCACCCGGGCCCTACAACGACCTAACTCATTGAGCCACCCAGGCCCTACAACGACTTAACTCATTGAGCCACCCGGGCCCCTCTGGTGTAAAATCAGCAATAATTTGTGGAAAGTTACTATCTACATATATAGCTATATTATTGAGAAAATATTGCCACAGTATTTCAGTCAGAAGTATTACTTTAGCCACTTTGACAAATATCACATATCCAGTAGTCCCCCTTTTATCAGTCCTCCACTTCTGCATTCAAATTAAGTGGCCTTATAAGAGGGTGGCCTCACTGGAGGGGGACAATTTAGTAGTAACAATTTTACTATCTCAGTTCATCTGATATCTAGCCAGACAAGAGGGATAACCTTTGGTGAGAGGGGCCTTATATATAAGGGAGACTACTGTGATTAAATTCTTACTTGTATTTATTTCCTGTTTTTACATGAGTCTCATTTTTACATCTAAACATGGTCGGGTCCCTCATACAGCCATTGTCAGATTTCATGTTTAACTTGGCCCTGACACAGCATTTCGAACCTGCAGCATTTCCCTTTTTCATATCCTCCCACATCTTCAAATTTTTCTCGACACCTAAAAAAAACAAAAAAATTTGTAGAAAAGTTAAATTTCATTAATTCTACAAGTAAATATAATAAGAAGATTATTTGTAATGTAAATAAACAGTTGCGCCAAGAGCACATGATACGACCGTCGTCAACATTCATACAATATTTGTAAAGACTTTCTTTCCCATAACTCTGGAATGAAAAATTGAAATTTCACCAAAAAGTATACAGACCATAAGACTATCAATTCCAATAACTATGCGAAATTTGAAGTGAATAGGCAAAGGGGTTCTCAATTTACAGCGCGACATACCAAAAATTGCCTTAAAATCACATACAATTTGATGAATAAAGTCCCATAATTCTGGAATGAAAATTCGAAATTTCACCATAAAGTATACAGACCATCAATTCCAATAACTCTGTGAAATTTGAAGTGAATGGGCCAAGGGGTTCTTAAGTTAGAGCGTGACATGTGAAACGGACGGACAGTGGTATACCATAATACGTCCCGTCTTAAAGATGGGCGTATAAAAATAGTTTATTCAGATTTGGGTAACACTTTTCACTACGACAAACATATCCAAGTTAAAATTAAAGGGTTTTTTATTACACAAAAACAAATATCTCTATCCCTTCCTCATTTTTCAATCTTTAAAAAAAGATACTTGTAATTCCCTTATTGTACAAACTTTTTTGATAAAATCTAAGTGAAAAAGGACAATAACTCCCTCAAAATAGCCCGATTGAATTGAAATATTGATATGCAAATCTCCATATGGTATTAAGCAAGCATGCAATGTTTTGAAGAATTCCCATTTAAATTGAGAGACCATTGAGGTGGTGATCGCATGGTAGATGGATTTACAACTACCTATGCAATCAGAACCTACCACCACTAACTTTGTGGGTTCAAATCCCGCTCAGGCGAGGTGTACTCGATAAAACATTACGTGATAATGTTTGTCAGTGACTTGCGGCAGGTCAGTGGTTTTCTCCGGTTCCTCCACCAATAAAACTGACCGCCACAATATAACTGAAATATTGTTGAAAGTGGCATTAAACACCATAACCCTAACTCCATTTACAATGTAGGAGGAGTTGTCTATACAAACTTTTTGATGAAATAGGGGCAATAACTCTTTAAAAAATAGTTTGATCAAAATACTGTAAGTATATGCAAATCTTCAAATGGTAATAGGGGGCTCAGATGGCTCAATGAGTTAGGTCGTTGGATCTAACAACTCATACAAGCCTATCACCAATACGGCGTGGGTTCGCACCCAGCTTTGTAAATTACAAAAAAGGGTGCACTCGACTCGCAGCCGCAAGTGATAAAGTTTACCAGTTGCTTGCCCGTGGTCGGTGGTTCTCTCCGGGTACTCCGGCTTCCTCCACCACTAAAACTGGTCGCCATGATATAGCTGGAATATTGTTGAAAGTGGCATTAAAACACAAAAAATCAAATCAAATCAAATGGTAATAAACAAGCATTCAATGTTATGAAGAATTCTCAATCAAAATCTAGGAGGAGTTGTGATGGATGGACAGACAAAACGATAAACAATATGTCTCTCTCAGTCCATTCATAGTATAATTAATACATTATCTTGGATTTTTATTTTGGATAAAATTTATGGTCATTTAACTTTGACCCTTCACATAAGAGAGGTGCATTTTTTTTCTCTTCAACTTTGACCTCCACTGAATTATAATTTAGACAAAATATCAGCATTTTTTTTTTAATTTGGATTACTCATTTTTATAGACTTTGATTGTGCGCACGAAAAGAATTTATGGTAATTTTTTTTAAAATATAATTCTATTAATTTAAAATATACAAAATCACAGACAAAAACAGTTTTTTCTTTGCGAACATTGTATCTTAGCTTTCATCCTTACTGTTACTCCTATTGGCTGATTCCTTTCTTTCCTCTCTCTCCTTCTTCATCTGTTCAGGATTGGTATCGTCAACATAAGCCTTTCCCTCTTTTAGCATTTTAGTACATAGCTCTTGGATCAAATCAAAATGGTCAGAGGTATGGCTAAATTTATCATACTTAATTCCCAACATAGCTACATCCTCCAATATCACCTAAAATACAAAGGTTTCTTAATCAAATTAAGAAGACAAAAGGGGCCGTTGTGGTCGTGATCGTATGGTAGTAGGATTTACAACTACCTGTGCAATCAGTGCCTATCACCACGAAAGTTCAGGCACAGAAATTAACTTTTATGTCCACAAGCAAATTATTCATCTACTAAATAATCGGAGCAGTGATGGCCATGACCATATGGTAATAGGATTTACAACTACCTGTGCAATCAGTGCCTATCACCACGAAGGTTGTCAGTTCAAATCCCACTCATGGTGAGGTGTACTTACAGCAGGTTTGTCATTGATTTGTCGATGGTTTTCTCCGGGTATTTCAGTTTCCTCCGCCAATAAAACTGACAAACGGTCATTGCCAATTATATAAAGAGTTAAAAAGGACAAATAATGGAAAACAATTTGATATTTTCTGTAAATATTAAAAAATTTATATAAATGGTGGAAGAACAAATGTGACCAATGTGGGTGATGGATCATCTCATTATTGTATACATAGAATATAGGACAATTGTGAAGGTCAAGACAGACACTATCACATTATCACTGGTATTACATACTATTGATGTTTGTAGTGACCTTCAAAACTGATGTTATTGTTTTTATTGGTAACATTATAATGTGTGTTTGATGCCCAACTGACCAGATATATTCCAGAAGAAATGTCAAATTCAAAGATAAAATTATTTTGTGTAAATTTAAAATACTAAATTTTATCAAAATCTGCATTACATGTATTTCTATCATTCAACTGGATCTGTTAAAAATACAAACCAAATTACAAAACCTTTAAATTTATGGTGTACTTTTACCTGCTCAAACTCGGATGATTCTTTAGCTGGGTTAGTGTCATCAAATCTCATAATTAATGTTCCTTTGAACATCTCTCTATAGTAATAATTCAGTAGGGCTGCCTTAGCATGTCCAATATGTAAATATCTGAAATGTAACAAACCACGTCATACTGTAAAAAAAATGTCTGTTCAGTAGGAATACAAAAAGAACAGAAATCATTTGTCGTCTATGCTAGTTACTATGGCAATTTTTTTATTTTTTATTTTTTTAATAAAAATTTGCATTGGAAATCCAAAAATATAAAAGTATGTATTTTAATAATTGTTTTTTTTTTACATTGCACAAGCCAAATAAAGTAGATTAAAATGGGAAAAGTTTGGCAGAACGTAAGTATTGAAGATATAAATACACTTAAATGCTTAAGAAATAATTCATGGAAGCCATAGTTTGTGTCTAGTTTTAACACATGGGTAACATTATTTTCAAAAAAAAATTATGCTAAGCAGTAGCCATGACAACAAAGAGAAGTTTGTGAAACTATGTACTATATTCACAATAACATTTCTTGATTGCAATAGAGAAATGTCAGAAAACAGGAAAATATTTTTTTATGATATTTTCACAGTTTGGACAAATAAAATATTTCACATTCTGTCTTTTCTCAAGCATAAATCAAATATGGTTTGATATCTTCAATCTGAAGAGATAAGATAAATTCAGCCAGAAAATGTTAACCTCTACTTTTCATTTCTAATTTCATATCTCCCAGACATTTTCTATATAATGCACCAAAAAATTTGAAAATATCGTAACAATAATAAATCCACATTTGTTCATATTTCCTCGATTTTTATCCTCAAAAATCTTGCAAATAAGCAGATTAAGGTATATTTTTCATAGTAGAAATTCATATTTGAATTGAAAACATGTTAAATTTTTAGGGCAACTGGAAACTAGTTCTAAACACTGGTCAAAGTACTGTATGACCTAACAGTACTAACAATATTTTAATACAAGTTTTTGTATTAGGACTAACCACAGTATGGACCATCCAAAGTTTCAAAAGTTCCAGTGTCAAAACATTCTGTATCATATTTATGGCGATTGACAACAACATTTCAATTTTTTGTCTCGGGGTCATAAAATCTGGGTTTTTTTTCAACATTGAAGAAAGATACCAAGAGACAAAGTTCCAGTGTCGAAACAAATTTTGGATTATATATGGAGGTTGACAACAACATTTTATTTTTTTGTCTCAGGGTCATAAAATTGATTTTCCCCCAATACTGAAGAAAACTATCTAAAGACCAAGTTCCATTGTCAAATCTTATTCTGGATTATATGGAGATTTCAATCTTTTGTCTCAAGAGTCATAAAATCCATTTTTTCATCAATGAAGAAAGATACCCAAAAGACTTGAGCTGCAACAATGTAAACAACAACATAAATAAATTACATGTACTTACCCACTAGCTTCAGGTGGGAATCTAACCACAACTTTACCCATCTCTGCTCCTGGAAGTTCAAAAAATTTACCCTCATCTTTCTTCACCTATAAAAATAAAAATATTCATATCTAGTCAAACCTGCTTTAATCTGTATTATGTGACCTTAATTTTAATTTCCCTTCACAGAGCATTTCATATTAATTAAGCCTGTATTTAACGACCACCTGTCTAATGTGACCCTATTTTAAATTTCCCTTGGAAGGTCACATAAGACAGGTTTGACTGTAACTTCAATCAATTCCTTTAAATGGGTCACATTTTCAAGAGTACAAAGTTACCTGTGTTAGGTTAACTATTAAATTCTCAACAATTATCCATCTACATTTGAACCGCATCGGTGGTGTAATGGTTAGCATGCTCACCTCGAGTGCGGCAGATCGTGAGTTTGAACCCGATCAGGTCAAATCAAAGACTACAAATTGGTATTTGTTGCTTCTCCACTAAGCAAACAGCATTGAGGAGAAAGAACAAAGACTGGTTGGCTTTGAATCAGGCTAATGTGTTCGAGTGGGGTGACATGTCTTTCTGCGGACTGTTGTTTCAGTGAGCCAGCACTATAAAAATCCAACTAAGCGTGTTGGTCTAGTACAAAAGGGACCTCATCATCAGCTCATTGAAAAGTAACTTGTTCTGGCCATGATATAGCTGAAAAATTGGCATTAAGCTACATATCACACTAAACTACATTTGTACCGGTACTTACCTGTCTGAATGAACTCTTACACAAATTTTTTTCTTTCGTAACAACCCTATCAAGAAAGTTAAATATCTTATTTATAGATAGATTACAGTGATAACAACTTACAGATGTTTCAGTTTTCTTTTCTTTTCCAGCTTTCACTTGTACTTGAGGGATTTTCTTCATTACAGAAGAGAAAACAGGTTGTTCTGACAAAAACTTGTAATATCTCTTGACATTAACAGGGGCGTCGCCACCATTCACCTGTTTCTGCCAGGTACTATTACCTATAAATATACATTACTTTAAGTCTACATATACATGTAATTTACCTTCTTTTAAGGTAAAAAGAAATCAAAGCAACTGCGTTTCAAATTGTTTTGACAGCAAATTTTCTCTCGTTAGAATGAACAACATTAAATTTGGCCAGACTATGTTGATCATAGTCTGGCCAAATTTAATGTTGGCATATCATTGTGTTTTTTTCTCTGAATTCATAGAATCTCATAGTTTGCAATTTTGGTATTTTTATATAATTAAAGACTTTGAATGAAGTCAATACATGATTTTATCGTCTCAATGAAAGTATACAACAGAGGATGAAGTCCAGGGTCGATATATACTCTCATGGGTCAATAAAGCATGCATTGACCAATATAAATAGACTACAATTGTATTTATTACATGTATAACCAGAATTTGTGTCATATATACTAACCATGCAAACATTCCCAAACAGCAAAGTCTGCAACTGTCAGATTATGACCCACAAGGTAAGTGATTGGACCAAGTATACTATTGAGATAAGCTATTGCAGATGCAAAGTCATTGGAACAAGACAGACGTCCTTGAGCAAACAACAGCCAGTGGTCTACCTGTTAAAAAAGAAAAACATTAATAAAATTTTGTTTACAATACATGTAGGCAACAAACAATGTATATTAAATAGATTGTATGATATATAAATAACATTGGTGGTACAATGGTTAGCATGATCGATTCAAGTGTTATCGATTGTGTGTTCTATCTCAAGAGGAGTGACATGTCTATCTTCTGACTGTTGAGCTCTTTGAGCTAGCACTTTAAAATAGTATTTAATGCCACTTTCAACAATATTTCAATTAAATTCTGGAGGTAAGTTTTACTGGTGGAGGAAACTGGAGTACCCGGAGAAAACCACAGACTGACAAACTTTATCACATAATGTTGTATCGAGTACACCTCGCCATGAGTGAGATTCAAATTCACAAATTTAGGATTGCACAGGAAGATGTAAATCCAACTACCATATGTTCACAGACAGTGCTCAGTATTTTTTCAGTTTAAGAAAAATGTCTGAATTTAAATTGTCTTTAAAAAACACACTGACCAAGGGCAAAGGAATTGACGATTCTTGTTTCTACTTTACCTCAGTTTTTTGAACAGCTGTATTTCCTTGTAGACCAAGTTCTGGAAAACTTCTAACTAAACAACGACAGATTGAGTGATTGCCGGTGAAACTTGTGTTCCTGAAATAATTAGGAAACCAATTTTTCAACATGACAACAGCAGATAGAATGATCATTGTTAACACATATCTATTAGTTAGTAGTGTCTTTTTTTCATTAATTGTAAGATTTTCCCCTGTAATTTCTGTGATTTTGAAATGAACAAAAAATTATCCTACATTTGTACTGAAACAATTGCTTTTTAAATTTTAACATTCAATAACCACATATCCTCTACACATTTTTAAAACTGTCAATGGACAAGCTCTTTTTTTTAAGACTAAAAAATAACAAATTTTATTACCCGAGTATTTAAAACTAGAAACCTTTGTCCATCTTATATATATATGAAAATCCATTGACTGAGAATATGTTCTAGAATAAAAGGTTAATTCTAACATGATGCCCTTCTTTCGCTTTGTAGACAAAAAAGCGATTTATCGATGGCATAATCTCATTCGCACATGTGCCGGTGAATGTGACTGACTTTTCCATTGGCAGCATAAATTGTGTGCAACATTTTCCACAAACGTAAATATAAATTGCCGTCTTCCAATCAAAGTATACTACCGTACTCTTAGACATATCAGAATCGAAATAAATGTTAATCATTCTATGTCTCACAAAGTTTAATACACTAAAAATCAAAACTTACTTGTCGACCACTAATGTAGTATTGTTGCCAACTTCTATAGAGATAGGTTTTCCTGCCTTTACCAAATATTCTGCTGTCAACAAAGCAGCTGAGGAGAAAAAAATACTAAAATTAATAAGTCATAAAAGTACTGCGGAATACAATGCTTATTTTAATGAACACTGAATAATTATAAGTAAGCGAGTCAATGATTGTTGTTTAACACCAAGTGTACAATTTTTTAGCCATATCATAGTAAAAATATGTGACTTTTTGACGATATGATGATGATGATAATAGTGATGATTTCTGTTTTGTACTGGACCAACATGCTTAGCTGGATTTTTAATAGTGCTACTGGTTGAGGACCAATTATCGCCAACTGTACGTTACTCGCAAATGCATGCGAATTTTCAGTCCATTTTTTGCAGACAACAATAATAAATTATGACAAGGCAGACAGCCACATCCTACATTTGTATCTTGCCTAATTCAAAAGAAATCAGGTAAAACCCCATTAGAAACCATATCTCTTTATATAAACCTTGCAGGGGTCATGTAAACAGAGCGGAGATTCCAGTCGCTATTATTAACAGAAAAAAATATAGCAGATTGGTGTTCTACTGATCGCAAAATACTGGTGACACCTTCATTTATTGTTGTAAGGCCATTTCTTTTAACTTCATTGTTGATTTATATATATTTTCCCACATCTAACAAGATGGCGCTAATTGGAACTCTTCCCTCCCGATTCAGTGACAAAAATCAAAAACTTTACAAAGGGTCCCTGATATGGGCATGCACATAAAAATTATTTATATTTCCGTCCAAGGTAAGTCGATTGGTAACATTCAAAACTTCAGTATTCTGCCAAAAGTATTGCAACATGTAAAAAAAATCCCTATATAATCAACCAAAACCATATTTTTTCAAAAAATTATTGTGATGTCATTTCTGGATAGATCTTAACAAATTTTACACCAAAACAATCAGAATTGTTTATATTTTGATTGTTTATTTGCTCATTATGTTTATATAATAGTTATTTTCATTTCGTCATTTGGCACAGTACAGCTGGAATATCACTGATGTGGCGTTTAGATGTCAACAATCGATGAATCCATCATTTTGTCATTGCTAGATGAAGAACAATTTTTTTAATATAACCTGGAAAACAATGAACTGTCTTTTTCTATGTTTAAATGATACTTTCCCTAATTTTTTCATTTAATTTTTGTCTCGTCTTTCCCCAAGAAATTGTTTTGTTAAAATAGGTTTTATTTCATTTTGTATTTTTCCGTTTCGTTTCAGTCAATTTCGTTTCGATTTATTTCGTTTTGTTTTGTTTCGGTGAATTTCGTTTCGCATTTTACAGGTATCCAAGTTAAACATGGTTTTCCACTCAAATGCATCATTATGACTAACAGAAACTTTAATTTAGCTTGACCAGACTTGGGTTATATTCCATAATCGAGGTGAGCATGTGAATCATTACACCATCGAGGCAATAAACTTGTGATTTAACTTTTAAGTGAACTGAGTCAAAACTCAGTGACAAACTAAAAAAAAAAATTAATTAAAGGGACATTAGCTACGATTTTGACCCAAAAAATTATATGCTCTGGAAATTGGTAAATAGCTTTAAAATGATGAAATAAAGGTAAATATTTCACATTAAACAGCTTATCGAACCACTTTCCGTATTTTGAGAACGAAAATTACCATCAATTACTTATTTGCTTGCAAACAAATAATTTTACCTCGCTTTTTCCGTATGCAATTGATCTTACTAGTGACAGGTAAAAATGAATAATTTGTATTTTGTCGCTTATTAACTGCCAACTTGCATGGTTCTTTGTCCGTAATTAACACCGACTAAAAGCAAATTAAAAAAAATAAGAAATAAGTGCATTGTTGTATTGATTTAATGACGACTCGACAAACTCCGTAAACAATGTCGATAATTAATAAGACGATGTCCATTTCTTGATCGATCTCAAAACACGAGCAGTTGCACGTTTTTTCCCCGATGTGCGTACATTTCATAACATTTATAAGTTACAGATACACGTTTTATTAAGGCATCAATCATGTCTGATAGTTTTTATGGGTAACAAAAAATTACGATTTGGCAGATAATGCCCCTTTAATCAAATCCAAATAAACAAACATCTCCGGCATCTCCTGTAGTTTACTTGTGGTCATAAAATACAAGAATTTTAAAGAAAATCAAAGAAGAATAAAACAATATTATTGACTCAAATCACGACACAAGCTCAAAATCAAACAAGCAATCAAACTACTTACAAAATAATATACAAGTCACTCACACGTTTAGTGTTTACAAATATACAATATTGTGCCAAAAGTATTGCAACATTTAAAAAAAATCCCTATATGGTGCCATAATGTATTACCGGTGTAATCTATTTCCGGTGTATTTATTTCATTCGTTGTTTACATCACCGCACGTGAGGTCAGAAGTCATATGTCAACACACTTCAGTTCAGTGGAGGTATTTACGTTTCCAAGACCGGTGTTTGGGAGAATATGCAGAATTTACAGGTAAGTTTTTACTTTTAATGTTTATCATAGTAAAAATGGCGGATTCGGAATTCATGCTGTATACCTCTCATCTTTAATTTGTCACCGAAGCCCTGTGCACGTTGCAAAGAGGGGAACTAGCCATGTGCACAAAACGTCGGGACAAGGGGTCAGTCTATCGCTAGACTTAAATTACCATAGTAGACATAGCTAAAACGCAAGCAAGTTTTTAACAATTTATTTTACATAACAAAATATATTCAAATTATAATAACAATTTCACAAGTTCCAAATAAAAATAATAAAGTTTATAAAGTTCAATTACTAAAAGTATAGTTAATTCCCAATTTTAAAAAGTAACTAAAAATTAAATAAAGATTCAAATAAATTAAAAAGCCAAAGATAAACAAAATAACCCAAATTTTGCATCAGTGTTTCCGTCCATCATAGTGGCTGACTGATCGACAGTCCTTGTACGTCAACTATTCCTACAGGGTAAACGTGATCGAATACGCTTCCCAAACACTGACTCCTAACCTAAAATTTCTACTCTATTTATGCAAAATTATAAAAGATACTCATATTAATATGTCATACACGAATTACTCTAATTAACACAATAAAATATAATTAACTCATGAACATCAGTCAGATCTACATAATTTCAACTCGAAAGCTTAATTAAGACAAATTTGAATAATAGCCAGTTATGATCAAAAAGTTAAATTGATTAGAAAATGACGATATGAGATGTGCTCCTAATGGTGTCAAAAACTTTAACAAATTAATGCAAATTTATAAATTTCTTTTAAACAAATAATTTTTTTTAATATTTCTAAAACATCTTAACAAAAATTATAAAATATAAAAAATACAATCTAAAAAAAATCGAACACATATATACCACTGTGACAAATTACTTGTAAGTTATTACAGAACGATCCAAATTCCTTGATGAAACCATTGTTGTGATCGCCTGTCACTGTTCTTTGTAAATAGTTCCGATTAACTTGCGCATGGTCAATGAATTACGATTTTTTTGCGGGGTAAAAACTATGGAATGCATAAGGCACAATTATGTAAAAATATCAGTTGACACACATTACAAATGAAGCAAAATTCTAATTTTTGAGATGAACAAAATGAAGCAGTGTAAAAAAATAATATTGCAAAAGCATAAAATTTGTAAAAGGAAAATACATTAGACAAAAAAAAATGAAATAATAATAATAAAAAAAAATAACATTTGAAATTGTTTGTATAGAAGAGAAAAATCATACTATAATTTATTGCTGTGATTGACTTGCTGTGAATAGTTTCCAATCAGGAGACAAAGTTGCTACTATAAAATTTTATGACTGGTAGTGTGTTCCATACAAACATATAACATCCAAATTTTGGATCCTCTCTAGACTTTTCCTGATAATTAAGGATATTGTATTTACACTGGTAATACATTACACATGTTTGAAGTTAAGTGTTTGAGTTACTTCACTTTATTAATTAATTTCTCAGGTTAACTTTACAATTCAAATTTAAAAGTTACATGATTAGTTAGCTTAAATAATACTCTTTTTATATTACAAAGATCAATGTGAACTGAATTCGGTTGTTTCGAATCATTTCCATTCCGTCAAATTTTTTTTATTTTCGTCTGCCAGATCACGTGATTTCGATGGAACTGATGGTCCTGAGCTTCCGGTGTCAATGTACACAACAAAAACTCCAATCGATATGTGCCGTTTTAACGTTCGATTCTCAAGTTAAAAATATCTTAACATTTTCTGTAAAAGACAGATATCAATTAAATTATTTTATTTGTATCAAAGACTTCAACGCAGAGACAAATAATTCTTTAAAATTAAATTTGTTTTCTTTCTTTATTTGCGGCTGTCAGCATCATGAAAGGAAAACGATCTGCCTTTATGTATATATTTCTTATATAAGACAGATAGTGAGGTACCGAACACCAGTATTTATTCAGCGGTTTCCTTGGCATCTCCATATTACAATTACTTATAATCTACCGCATCTACGACTATGATATGCTGACGTTGTCACAGTAATAACGTAAACACCGGAAGTCGCCTGCCTATTTGTTCAGACGTCAAGACACGAAAAAGACGGAACGTGGTCGGAATTGACATGATTCGAAACAATCGAATTGCATAAATATGCGAGGTTCACCGGTTTCCGATAAGTACACCGGTAATACATTACACAATCATTTAATCAACCAAAACCATATGTTTTCAAAAAATTATTGTGAAGTCATTTGTGGATAGATCTTAACAAATTTTACACCAAAACATTAGAATTGTTTATATTTTGATTGTTTATTTGCTCATTATGTTTATATGAGTGGTTTTTATTTGTACATAATATATAAACAGGATTGTTAATTTTTAGGATTTATTTTTAGTTGAAATATAGGAAAATCAAAGTCAATTTTTATTTGTTATGTTTAAATTATGTACAAATGAAAACCACTCATATTTGAGTCATATAAACATAATGAGCAAATAAATAATCAAAATATAAACAATTCTAAATGTATAAACGCCATCACACACCAAACACATTTCTACACCGATTTGATACACGTGCACATCTAACAAAATGTCTATTATAGGAATGTTCGCCAATCTCATTAGTGATGTCATATTCATTAATTTGCACGTCATTAAACAAATAATTGGTTGGCAGTAAAACAATAAAGTAATTGACATGAAAATAAGCAATTTTTATACTTTTATAACTTTTTTATTTCCAAACCAATGTTTGTTCTGTTAATTGTTTTAGTATCAATTCTTTGACCGAAGAAAAGTGACAATTCTCATACCAACAGAAGGTTTTTCTTTTGACGTAGTGAAAGTAAGAGCCATATTCTAGGTGTTCTTGAGATATTTCGAGTCTCGTCGGTGATGTTACATCAGCCTTCTATCGGGGATGTTACAGTCTCGGGAAGGGTACATGTTACTGTTACTGTTACTGGTATTTTCCTCCTATCTCAGGAGCACTCCCAACGGGATCAAATTTATGGAAATATAAATTTTGTTTAAATGTACAGTCACACATCTTTACCACCTATATTTAAAATGAATAAGGACACGATAACACGAGGCCATAGTAAGAAAATATACTCACAAAGAGCAACAAGAATATCAGGTAAAACTTTTTCACATTCAGAACCACCCAAACATGGAACAATTTACATGAAAACGTTATCAACGCTAAAACAACAAAATTATTCGAAAGCAGATTAGACAGATATTGGAAAAATCAAGACAACATGTATCATATATTCCAGATGTTAATTTGAAAACTTCAATCATGTCTCCGCGTTTCCTTCGGAATGCCAATGTTGGTAATTTAACTTTCGTAATCTTTCTTCATAACTTAGCTCTTTATATCCTGATAATAGTTTAGTTGCCCTTCTCTGAACGTGTTCTAAAGCTGTTATGTGTTTTTTCTTGTAAGGATTCCATGTTGCATTGGCATACTCCAAGTGGGGACGAACTAATGCCTTATATAGCACGAGGAAAGCAGATTCATCTGGATACGTAGGATGAGAACCATAATACTATTGGCTTTATTTATTTTCTCGTTCATGTGATCTTCAAAGTTTATCTTTCTCTTTCTCTATGTATTGTAGTTTGGTGTTGCATAGTTTGTATTCAAATCTCCTTGTTTTTCGCTTGCCTGCAGATAGAACTTTGCATTTGTCCGGATGGAAACGGAGAAGACATTTGTCAGACCAGTTTTCTAGTTCTTCCATGTCGTGTTGTAGTTTTTCCGAGTCCTCATCGCATCTAATTTCGTTGAAAACTTTTATGTCATCCGCAAACATATAGCAGTCTGAATTTAACTTGTCTGGGAGTTCGTTTATATAAATAGCAAATACAAATGTAGTATAGGTTCTAAAACACTCCCTTGTGGTATCCCACTAGTTATTGGCGCCCACTCAGAGTAGCTATTCATGACTCTTACCCGCTGTTTTCTGTTGTATAAAAAGGACTGAATCCAGTTTACTATGTTTGGTGAAATACCATATCTACGTAGTTTGTATAGTAGCCGGTGGTGTGGCACTTTATCGAATGCCTTCATAACGTCTAGGTACATCTAGGTTTCCGCCATTGTCTAATATTTCTGTCCATTTATCCAATACGTATAATAGTTGTAGTGTAGTGGATCTTCCAGATATAAAGCCGAATTGTTTTGGTGAAAATAGTAAGCTCCTTCCTGGATGTTGTTTAGGTAGCATTTGAGTGTACATGTATATAGGTGTTCTTCTCTTATGTCATTGAGAGTAGGACAAACCAGTAAGAAGTGCTTAACGTCTTCTCTTTCTTCATAACATAGTTCACAGAACGGAGTATTAGTATTCCTACTAAATTTCGCTTTTGTCTCTTAGAGCATATACGTTCCTGTCAGTGTCAGTAATCTCACTTTTGCCTCTGCTATTTTTTTTTTACTTCCATGCTGTTTTTTGCCACTGTTTTCAGACTTGGTGGGAGTTTCCAAAAAGTGGATGTTGCAAGTTTAGGAATTTCAATGTTGACTTTGTTTATATATATATATTATTCAGAAACTACCCCTTTACAAAAACGGGGGCAAACATCAGCAGGGTACCAATGTTTGCGTCTAATTATATAATAATCACAAATAAACAACTACTAGTATATCAAAATTAGCATAAATCATACACGAACATTTTCATCAAAGAACAAATTCTTCGAATAGTTCTTGTCTGATACCACGTAAGGTTTTGCATTCAAATATGAAATGATGCAAGTCTTCGACTATATCGTCATCGCATATATTACACTTAGAGCTTTCACGGAGATTAATTTTGTTTGTTTTTCTTCTATCCAAACTTTTTCCCAGTAGATCTCTATATGTTGTTTGACTAGTTTTTTCCATTTGTGTTTTTCTTTTGGATTTTCCATCAGGTCCATTAAATCTGGAAGTTTGTACTTTCTGAGCTTGTCATAAACTAATGATGCAAAATTTCTGCCATTTGGTTTGCTTCTCTATAATTCTAAATTCTATAGTGTCTTTGTTTTGTAGGATGATGCTTCCAAAGAATATCAGGATGAGTTTGTCAACTACTGCTTCAATTGGTTCCACTCCAAGTTAACTACAACCACATATGTTGCGACATTTGTAATTTCGTAGGACATTTGTAATCTCGTAGGAAAGTTTGAAACAAACACGTGAGCCAAGTTTGTTAATTTACGCTGATTTGAAATCAAATTCAATTTATGCATTCTTTGATGAACCAAAATTGGTTCAAGCAATGTGAATATTTAATCAAATCTCAATTACATGTTAAAATTTTTAGAAAATCGCGGAACATGCATTCCTTGTCACAGTGTCACAGTGGCTAGGTGCGTCCGAACCCCCCCACCCCCCCC
>MJUT01044975.1:167853-183019 GCA_002080005.1 Gigantidas platifrons | reverse complement strand
CTTGTCTTTCACTAATGCTCATTGTAACTCACCCCCTGCCAAGAGTAAGCGGACCATTGATTACTGCAGTTTAGGTAAGTATAGAATTTCGATTACTGCAGGTAGTTCCGGTCAAGTGGTAAGGATTACTTTGGAAATCTCACATGGCAGAGGTAGGACATTTTCTATACTTTACAATATTACTTTTAAACAGCAATATATTCAAAGTTAAGATATACCCTATCCATCCATGAAAGGGTTTATAGATTATACCTCATAGGTCTGTTGATCGTCATGTTTGCCCATTTTCTTAAACATTCAACGAAAACGGCGATGGGTATTGTCAAATTTTGTCTTCCGTCAGGGTAAAATGTAGTAATTGACTACAATTCATCAGAAAAAGTAGGTTGCATGTGCTTTTCAGACCCAGCATATCTTCTTCATGTAACAGCTAATGTTGTTCGATAAAGAAACTGGGTGTTTTTCACGAAAATAACGAACATCACATATATGATCACTGCAGACCAATGGTAAGCGGCAAAATGATTACTGTATTATGCAGGGAACAAACATGATGAACCTGTTCACACCGGATATCCCGATCCGAAATCCCCGGAGGGATCCGAATCCCGAGGAGCAATTACACGAGACCGCAAAAAGATGGTAAGCATTTTAGATCTAATTTTATTCATATTTTGAGGGTCAATTTTTCCAAACGGATATTACTCCACAAATGTTCAATAAAACACCTACTTAAGAGTGAAATCCGCGTTTGAATTCACAAAGAATTAATGCAAATAGCCTTTACTGAACTCATTTTGTATTGAAAATTACGAATTTCACATTTCTAGAGGAGACTGTACTTATATGGCTGTCAGCTATTGTACTTTGTTGAGTGCAATTCGTAGTCTAAGATACCTTCCGTCGATGATATAAAGGACAATACAGAATTCTTTATCATTTGTACACACAATGAAAAATACAAACGGTGGGTAAGTAAAATCTGGGTTCGATTCCCACGGAGGAAGTTCTTCTGAATAATCCTGATATCACGGAGCAATGATCCGCATACCGCGGAGCAATATTTGATAAAATAAATTCAATCAGATCAGTTCTTTCACAAATCCACATCAAACGGCTATCGTTCATGTATTCTCCTTTTTGTCCATCATGACAGTTAGTTTAAGCTGCAAATGCCATGTATAGTAGATTAATTTCATCATTTGTTTTACATTGTCGATTCCCATGTTCTGTCCCTTACCTCAAATGAAATTGGTATGACTGCTTTCCCAAAAACGCCTTTCCACAGCCTTCAAAAGGACAGATAAAGTGTTTAGCATTTTCCTGGAGTTTTTTGTGTACTTGGGCTAAGTGCAGTATTTGATCTACCTCTGTATGCCAAGTTGCTGTTGTCGCACCATACACAGTTTTCTATACCTGACTTATAACTTGCTTTAAATTGACATTGCGTAATTCAATTTTTCTATTCAATTCTTGACTATCATTTCTTGGGAGACCTTAGTGACACAATAATCTTACTATGTTTAAACTTATTTCTAGTACGTTTGAGCAATTTCTCAACCTTTGCGACACAATTTTCAACCTCATGACTTTTAATGTCATTTCCTCCAACATGGAATAAAAAACTATCAACTATCTCTTCAGAGTTCAATGTTGCAACATACTGTTCGGTTTTTTCTATCTCAAATTGAACTGATTTTTTTACATATGTTTTGTCTGAAGCAATTTCTGTTGGGTTATGAATTTGATGTTAGAGGTTCCAATCAGATGCACTGTGTTTTTTCTTATCAACTTTTGTCTTTTGTTTCTCACTGTCATTTGATGCCCGATTTTCTTGTGTTGGTTCAGGCTTTAATCCTTTTCCTTTTGATGGAATTGCTAGAAATGGTTCTTCTGGATTGTTATTACTACCTAAACTGCCAACGTGCAGTTTTAGAGAAATAATTTCTTCTTCCTTATCCACTATCTGTTTCTTTGTACATAAAATTTTATCTTCCAGATTTGTTATTACTTCACATTTTTTATGGATATTATGGTCTAGAATAGAATTTTCTTTTTCCAATAATGAAATCCTGTTGTTTAATGTCTGGATCTCATTTTTGGACAATTTGTTTGCATTCTCTAAGTCTGATTTGTTAATTTCCTGTTGTAAAACCATTCCATGGTGTTGTAGTTTCATTATTTGGACATTTTTTTTTTTGACACACTGTGTGTCAAAAAAAAATGTCCAAAAAATAAAAAGAAAATATATAATGAGAAATATAGACACACAAGAGACAGATTATTCTGTCTAAACTAAGTTCAGATTAAACCAGAACAAAGCATAACTTATCGTATTTGCACGAAACACCGTGAGAAGAAATTTTCAGAATGTTGTCTCTCTTTCGACGGAACTATAGTATCATAGTAATCAATGCTTCCTTTATTAAAAACCTCGGCATATTTTTCGACAGGACATTATGCATGCAAAAACAAGCAAGTGCAATTACAAAGTCATGCTACTTTCAAATTCGCAATATCGGACGTAATCGATCGCACCTCACAGAAGATGTGTGCAAAACATTAGTTTGCTCACTTATAGCGTCACGTTTGGACTATGACAACGCTTTGTTGTATAGAGTAAATACTCAACATAATCTCGAAGCTACAGCGTGATCAAAATACAGCAGCTAGATTGATCACCCGTGGCAAGAAACATGATCACATTGCATCAGTTATCATGTCTCTTCAGTGGCTTCCGGTGCAGTATGGTCTCCAATACAAATATTATTGTATATATCTTAGGGAACTTGTCAGTTTTTATCAACTATAAAGGTCGCTACGGTAAGAGAACGCCACAATGATTCAACAACCACGTGTAAGGACAAAAACGTATGGTGATAAGCGATTTGACAAGACAGCTTCCACACTTTGAAATAACCTGCCTAGTGAAACCCGAAATGAACATTCCAGTGAAATTCTTAGGAAAAATGTTAAAACTTATCTTTTTAGAATTGCTTATTATGATTTTAAAAATAACCAATCAAACAGACCCGAGTATAAAAGAAACCCTGGGACATATATATAGTAGCACGTGTTGTTAGTTATTGGATTAATAAGACATTATTTCGGAAAAAGTAAGTACTTTTAGTTCACTTTATGTATTATAATATTGTATTAAAGATGAGTTCTCCATTATCGCATACTGTTGTAAACAAAAAGAAAAAAGAAAATAAAGAACAATAGAAATAAGCTTTCGAGGTCAGTCGCGAATGTTAAACAATTAAAACTTCAAAACACCTTATCAAACAGTAGTCAATTTAAGGTGAAACGACCTGTGTCTTGAATGAAGTTTAGAAGCTGCAAAAACATTGTTTATTTTTTTCATCGTTGAGAATTTCATTGTCAAGTGATAAAGTAAGCTCATCTATTGGTAAATAATTGTTAATTTCTCGAATTCCTATAAGAAAAATATTTCTCTTTTAGTTAATTATTTTGTTGTTATACATGTATTCTATGTTCAGTTTTATTGTATGATTTTTTTTATCATGCGCTATATAAATATTGTAAATAATAATAATAATTTATAACATTTCACACTATCGTAATGTGATGATAGGTCCATGTAATTTGTAATCACATCTTCCAAGTGACAATTCGACCATCTTTACTTGGTGTAGAGAATAACTATATCTGATGTCAGACCATTACTTGGTGTAGAGAATAACTCCAATTGGTATCAGACCAATACTTGGTGTAGAGAATAACTACTTTAAACATATTTCATTGTCATACAAAACAAGACAAATGGATAAGACACAAGTTGTAAACTTATGAAGTCTTCTCTGGAGAATAACTATAAGTGGTATCAGACCAATATTTGGCTTAGAGAATAACAATAACTAGTGCCAGACCAATACTTGGTGTAGAGAATAACTATTACTGGTGTCAGACCAATGCTTGTTTAGAGAATAACTACAATTGGTATCAGATCAATACTTTGTGTAGAGAATAACTACAATTGGTATCAGATCAATACTTAGCTTAGAGAATAACTATAATTGGTATCGGACCAATACTTGGTGTAGAGAATAACTATAACTGGTGTCAGACCAATGCCTCTTTTAGAGAATGACTATAACTAGTGTCAGACCAATACTTGGTGTAGAGAATAACTATAGCTGATGTCAGACCAATACTTGGCTTAGAGAATAACTATAACTGGGGAAAGACTAATACTTGGTATAGAGAATAACTNTAATTGGTGTCAGTAGGTACTTGGCCTACAGTTAATTGTATGTGTTCACTTGCTATAAAGAAAACAAATGACATGACATAGTTGTGAATTCTAAAAATAAATCATTTACTCATTTGCATACATTTTTATAATGCATCACACTTTTTTTTTTAAATTGTTTTCATCTTTTTAGTCAGTTAATTGATTATTTTCCTTCTAAAATTAACCTGTATCAAAGGGGTGGCTAATTCACTTATGACAAAATAATGAATACTGCGAATCAAAAAGATCACGTAAGTGTTGGTATAAAAGTGAAAAAGTTCTAGGCCAAAGATCTTATTTATGATTCTCTACAGTCGGTACAGAATGACTGAAATCTGACCTCATTAATATCACCAGCTGATTGTGTTGGACATTGTCATTCTTAATTTACACTATTAAAATTTACATCTTAGTATCATTTATCTTTAACCAACAATGTGTACCTTTTTCCATTTTTTCGTGAATGTCCGCTAAATAAGTATCAAATTAATGATAAACGTGCGTGTATCAATCTCGCACTTGGCTCCATTCAAGAAAAGAATAGTAATAATCCATGAAATCACAAACTGAACATAAGCATCCATAATTTCCATCTTATTTCAGAAATGTTTGCAATATACCGGTATTTACCTTTTCATACTGCAAGAGAATTAGCTATATATTTATGTACAGTGCGGCGTGTTAATTTTCGAATTATTCAAGGTACTGAATAATAATAGATTTAATCGGTTTTTCAAGTTGTTAGGGTATTTAAAGAGCGTGCATCAGTATTTTTCTTTATCGAGGATTGGGCAGTGACCACATCGAGCAGACCCACGATTATCTCTGAGTGTATATTGATATATTTCAATTTATTTATGATCTAGTTTTTGTTTTGTTTTGTTTTTTCCTTTGCATTAATGTTGTATATTAATTTTGAAATTATCTTTCATAGATGGATAATAGTCTGACTTTCGGATGATGCTGATTGATTGTGTTTAAATGAACTTTTATGTGTGCTAAATGATGTAAAAATGAACTTTTTTTTTTAATATATTTAAAACTGTCAAAATGAACTTTGTGATGATAGTAATGTGATGTAATGTATTATATGATAATAAATGGTCACTGCGCCTTTCAACATCTACTACGTTTTGTTGATTTTTAACAGTTTGCATAAAAAGGTATAACAAAAGAAGATTTTGTTTATCAATTTACACATTGAGAATGATTTTATTCAGAAAATTACACAAATTAAGTACATAAATTCTTTATGTTCGTTTGAACAGCGTGAATTAGAACATAATTTAATTTATGTTAATATTATCAAGTGAGTATAAATTAACTAACTGTATACAGGGGAAAGGGAAGGGTGGATGAGGGAAGGAGGATGGGGATGGGGATAGGGTAGGGCGAAAGGGAAGGGGGATAGGGAAGGATGGGGGAAGGGTTAAGGGGATGGGGGATGGGGAAAGGGTAGGGCAAAATGGAAGGGGGATAGGGTATGAGGGAAGGGGGATAGGAAAGAATGATGGGGGAAGGGATAAGGGTACAGTGGGAAGGGATAATGGTAGTGGGGGAAGGGTTAAGGGTAGTGGGGGATGGGGAAGGGGGAAATTAAGGATGGGATAACTGTGGGAAGGTTAAGTTATTTGGACACGCGTTAAAAAAAGCGCTGTGTTTGTTTACAGTACACTGTACATGTCGTCTCCATTTACGGAATTAACGCAGTTGCAAATGAAATAGATGTAGTTTTGAAATTTTTTGACTTGGGAATGACAATACAAGCTTTAATTTCACAAAAAACAAATCAAAGTAGCTATTATTTAAAATATTTTTCATGAAAGTATTTACTTTCGTATCTATGTTGTCTTTCCACATCCGGGTTTAAATGTCAGCCCCGACACTTTTAGTCTCGCGGCGCGAGACCGACACGAGTAATAGTCCATCAGTATGTGGTGATTTACCTATGTAGTCTACCGTAATGAGGACTGACAAAATGAAAAACTGCATGTAAAGAGTAATTGATTGACAAAGAGAGACATATAGATCTACACAATATAAAATAAAGTAAACAATAAATATTGTGATTAAGTTACAAACTATCTTTTTTTCAATTGACCAACGCGATGTATCATTTTTACGGCTAATATGAGTAGGCATGGCCTATAGAGAGGACGTTAATATTTGAAATTAAGTGATACTAAAAATACCTTTATATACCTAATATGTTTATCATTAAACACTGTCATGTGGAATCTAGAGTACCCTTTACACTGTGTTAGTTATTATTTAATATGGGAGCGAAACTCCCAGGAGCGGAGACCGCTAGGCAAACAGGGGTTGGGGTCCACTACGAAGTCATGCGAGCGCCAATGGCACGAGTGTTCGTACTAAAATTGTTCGTGCCATGGGTGAAGGTCTATTCTTAACAGTTAATTCTATACTATCAAAGAGGAAGGTCGCTAGGAAATGAGGAAGGTCGCTAGGCAAAGAGGAAGGTTGATTGCCGTCACACAGCTTGCTTATGACGTCACTGAGAAGTTTCAATCGTAACTACTCGGCCATTTTCGCTACCCTACAAATAACGTTATTTGCAGGGTAGCGAAAATGGCCGAGTAGTTACGATTGTGAGAAGTTTGAAAACCATATATCGATAGATAAGCGAAAAAGCTCAAAGTTACGAAAAGGTACGAAATAGATACGAAATTATAAAGTTACGAAATCATTTGGGTATGAAGTTACGAGATAGTAACGCCACCTAGCGGGATACAATATAAACACATCCGGGTTTAAATGGTGCTCCAACATCCTTAAGTCTCGTGATTAGTATAGACGCGAGACCGACGCGAGAAATAGAGCATCAGTATGTAGTCTACCTGGGGTCTACCGGGGTGGTCTACAGTAATGAGGACTAAACGTCCTCTAATATGAAACAGGCACGGCCTTGAATGCTCGCGAATCTGAAAATTATCTGGCAATTTCACACTCGTCCAGTCCATCAAAAAGTGTCGAGATTTTTTGGGCCGAGATATATCTGGGCCGGGACGACTTTTTTTAGTCTCATTCAATCGAGTTGTCATTCCGCTAACGAAATCTCAAAAGTTAACTTCCGCATAGAAACAAAAATTCTTGTCAGTATGTCAGAAGAGATTTAATCAATTAAAAAAAATCAATATAAGTAAAACAAGCTACCAAAATAACTTTTATTACACACCGGTTCCGGGTTTCAGTGATATCGGACGTACGAGAGAGGGTACGAGACTTAGGATCACCTTTGCGCTTTATGTTACGAAGATCTTCATTAGTTGAGTGTGTTAGTGTGTTACAGTGAACGTGTTTACAAATGCGCAGAATTTTTTTTTATCCGTCAGTATGTGAGGCCATGTTTGTCAAACAAACTCTAAGTACACATTTTATACCATAAAGAGCTCGCTGACGCTCGCATATTAAAACAGATTGGTGGATTATTTATGGTAGAATTTAATATTTATTTGATGTTCAAGCTATACACATTATTCTTTAACTTAATAAAATCACATCTGATAATGGAAATTCATTTGTTCCAAGTCGGAATTTAAATTTCATGAAAAGAATTTTTATTGTATTATACTTCTTGTATATATTAATTATTAATCACAATTTTATAATTTCTAACCGTGTTACTTTGTTGATTTGGGGGGGGGGGGGTTGATTGATATATTGTTTAACGCCACTTTCAGCAATATTTCAGCTATATCATGGCGACCAGTTTTAGTGGTGGAAGAAGCCGGAGTACCCGGAGAGAACCATCGACCACGGCAAGCAACTGATAAACTTTATCACATGCGGTTGCAGTCGAGTGCACCCTTTTTTGTAACTTACAAAGCGAACCCACGCCGTATTGGTGATAGGCTTGTATGAGTTGTTAGGTAATCCAACCAGCTAATTTTCATGGACCATGCAATGAAGGAATGCGAGGTAGCTAATTGTCATGGGCAAGCTTCTGATGCTTATGCTTATGTTTGAATGGTAGTTTATTGTCATGGATAACACTTTGAAACCTGTGCCATACATTGAACAGATGTAAGGTAGCTTATTTTCATGGAAAATGTCATGCAAGGTAGATAATTTTCATGGACAAGCTTCTGATGCTTATGATTATGTTTGAATGGTGGAAGGTAGTTAACACTTTGAAACCTGTGTCATACATTGAACAGATGTGAGGTAGCCTATTTTCATGGAAAATGTCACACTCCATGTAAACAAGGCTTTATATATATAAATCCTTGACGTAAATGGAATGAATAGGAGTTTGCTATCCATTTCTGGGATAGATCTATCTAATTAAATAGATTTCCTCGTCTACATCCACCCCACCCCCACCCCTTTTTGTTCAAAAATACTAATTACCAAGAATCTATCAAAACATGGTAAAAGGGGAATAACTGGAATAGTATTTTTAATGTATTAAGGTAGCTAATTTTCATGGCTATCATTTGTAATACCTTTGGGGTTTACCAAAATCTCGTTCCGAACGTCAAAAAGTAGCTAATAATTATGGTAGCTAATAATTATAGGACACCGGTGTAATGTTATTTTTTTTTATATACCATTATTTATCTTTTTTTTCCTTAGTCCTTTAGACATTGCTTTGTCTATCCCTTTTCGATTGACGGCTTCTGTTTACTTCTTTGGTATCATCACAGCTTTCTTCCTCCACATTGATTGCATGAGTAGATGTATATCCAACTACAATGTACCTAAATACGATGTCGGCCATAACTGAACACTTCGTGTATTTCGTTATACATATATGACACTCATCTCGAGGATTATAATTTCATGGAATGTATATATTCCTGCTGTCAGAGCATGGTTTGATTTGTTATATATCTTATATTTTGTATTCTTTATGCTTGTATGACCGCCTCATTTTACGAAGAGGAGAGGTTTGGAATGAAATAAAACTAGTTTAACCCGCCACTTTTTACTGACGTGCCTGTATCATAAACAATTAAAGTGAACGGAGCTGTATAATACGTGTGTTAAGGATATCGATTTTGTCTATTATTTTGCCTAACAAATCTTGTGAGTAGAATATTTCTCTTCACTCTGTTATTTAATAACGCATTATGTTCGTGTACTCTACCAGCTACTTGGGCACTGATTAATGCTGCTTCTATTTCAGAAGTATTATCAGCATGTATTTTTCTTGGCATTTGGAATATTCTTTCAGTCGCATTTATCTGAGATCTATGTCACATCAGGACGATAATCTTTTTTTTTTCATTAACGCCTATATATGTACTATACAAAGGCTTATCTTCCCACTGTTTCATCATGAACAGCTTCGTATGACTAAGCTTTTTGTTAGATTCTAGTTTATTCGGAGTAAATAATGGTAACATATTGATATAATTTAATTTTAAGAAAAATTTGAGGATACTAAAAGGGATTATCAAAAGCCGTAAATCGAAAGACAGACAATGCAATTACCAAAAGGAAAAAGGATAGAAATGACAAAAATCATCTACAAAGCACAATACAGAAAATTAAAGAATGAATAACACGAACCAAAAAAAAAACGAGGTGAATTCAGGTGCTTTGGTAATTCAATAATTTTATGAAAGGACCGATGTCTGGAACACTTGGTATTGGCATCGACCGAAAAATTGTAATAAATATTGACGATACCTATGTTTATTTCCATATTCTAAAAGTAAAATACACTGTTTTTGTATAAATACTTACCATTATAAATTAAAGGTTAAAGGGAAACATGTTGAGGTTTATGGGTTATATGCTATAGCTACATCACAATCAAAAGAACTATTTTGAACCTTCCTGCTGATATGATGTCGCTTAAGATGTTCCTTAAGAGTTTATATAACAGTAAGCATTTATATAAAAAAAAATAGTATTTTATCATAAACATGTGTAAATTTTATTATCACATATTTTATTGAAATAACACCGAATTTGCATGTGTAATAAAAGCATAATTTGCGGCGTGTTATTAGCCTCCGGGGCAATAACATGTTATCTGCCCTGGTAAAATATGTGATAAATAGATTAATACATGGCCTTTTTCATATTTCCCTTGTCATCAGCCCTCGACTGATATCGTCCCTCGGGCTAAAGCCCTCGTCGTGGATATCAAGGTCTCGTGCTGATAACAAGGGCAATATGAAAAAGGCCATGTATTAATATATAAATATTGGTATTGTCGATATTTACTACTGGCACTATGTCGATATCGCTGATAAATAGTTGAAACACTGCTTTTACTGGAAAGTTTACACACATTGGATTGGAGTAAAACGGTAAACTTATGCACTCATGTATAAAATAACCTTAGTCTGAGTTTGCTGTGGTCTTTGACACTTTATGGGGTTTAGCTTTTCCATATTTGCATTATGAAATTGGTATTCCTTCTGTTTTCTTGAGCCGAAAACCACAGATGAATGCTAGATATAATAATGTGGATATGATGCATTAAATGTTACAGTGGGAGCCCCTCCGTCGTGGTCATGATCGTATTGGTTGTTGAATTTATAACTACCTATGCAATCAGTGCCTATCACCACTAATGTAGGTATGTCACATGATTTGTTTCTTTGAAATAAAGGCCTTATCCATACGCAATATCAAAAGATACATGGACAAGGATTCCATATCATTTTATTTTTTTGGAAATCGGAGAACCCTTTAAACAGTTACAACATTTTGAGTTTTCAAAAATTTAATTACCTTTGTGCGAATTTGTGGGATTTTGAACAAGGATAAAAAGTGACATATGAAGCTACCCGTATAACTTTTTCCCGACAATTGTAGATATTGCATAACATGAATTTGCAGAACTTTGTATAGTTAATAGATAAAATCACTAGTACATAATTCCTACATCAGATAATTCAAAATACGGTAAATTAAAAAATCCAGGTTTTAGCCCATTTATAGAAATGTCCACTGTGAAGACGTCAAGATGTTGATACAAGAGATCCACTTCTTTAATTGAATGGCTATAGTAATTTACAAAACAACGATTGACATTAGTATAATTTACAAAAAGTTGCTTTTGCGCAAATAATATTTTCAAGAAGTTAATGTTATATTCTCATTGGTTGAACAATTTCTGTTGCCATGGTTACCATTGATGTGCACCTAAACTTGTTAGATTTTTTAAATAAATATTTCAATCCTCATTTTTTGTTTGTTGCGAAAATGAATAATTTGCTCTCCATCAAAAAATAATTAATGAACGATGGACTCACTGATAGTGAATAATTTAACAGAAATTTCCAAAATGACGTTTTTTTTTCTTTTGTTATTTTGCTTGTAACTTTTTTGATGAGATGAACGCCAGTGTTCATGAAAGAAAATGTTTTGATTTTGTCTTTGGTGAAAGAAAAATGATGGGATCCTGTCATGTTCAGTGCGAAAATAAAATGGTTGTCCCCTTATTACATGAGTGACCATGTTTATCTTTGTTTCATTTAATATTCCGTACATCAGTTCTTTTTTTTTTCTTGTGTCGCAAGTTCCGACCGGGTGGGGGTTTTGGAGCACTTCTTAGCATATCAGACCACAATCGAAATTTATGCAAATTTGTTTCTTATTTTTAACACAGGCTAAACTTTTAAAAATGAGTCCAGTCTATATACTTTCATTTGTCAGTGTAGAGTTTTAAAATAACCTACTCTAGGAAACACCCCATCACACAATGTTTATATTGATCGTATTTCAGATGTTTCTGTTCAATACGTTTATCCTACATCTTTAACCATTTCATCACCGATGCGGTTAGTTTGTAAATGAAAATACAAAACCAAAGTACATATGAATGCATTGACGTAAATTTCTCACTTTTGTTAAGCTTTGAAAATGTAGAACTCATATTTATGCAGTCCAGAGAATAATTTCAAATATGCATATTTCTTTCATGCTTTGTATTCGTTATAAAGAACGTTTAATGACCGAATTGCCCGTGATAATAACATCCTTCATCGTTTTAACATAGTTGTAAAGCCAAGTAGGATATGACAAAAACTGCATGTGACATGTCATTCAATGAAAACGTATTTATCAAATTAAGTGCGCACGGCACATTTTAAATGATTTTCCCATCTTGATAAAATTCAATAGCTGCATAATTTTGTAGGGTTAGGGTTAGGGTTAGGGTTAGGGTTATGGGACGAAGTTTCAACTATGGTAGAAATAGCAATTTTTTTCTATATACTAATGGCTAAATTTTCATGCACCGGAAATGACATACCGGAAACAATACATGTACAGCTACAGTGGGTTTCTGCAAACAATTTGATGCAGTAAAAAAATGCTTTTGTAGGGGCACGAGTATCAAAGTACTAAAAACGAGATATTGTATAAATAAAATCAAGAACGGATGTAGAAAAAAAAAATAAAGTTGCAGCTCTCGTGAGAAGTGGAACCTGTTCAAAATATCGCTAGATATATCGTGAAGTAGTCCTTGACAACCATAAACAAAAATGACCGACAATGTTTATAATTTTTATGATGTATACAGTAAAACTAATGACGGCGTTTCTCGTGAATAAAGCATCGCGCATGAACAACAAAATGTGCAAACTAAAGCTATAGTACAATAAAGTTTATTTACTACTTCGGTTATGAATCATGTTCGGTAGCGAATACGAAAACTGTTCGGAGTTTGGTCCCCGATATATTGTTTAAAAAAATTATTGGACTTAATTCGTCCCAAGTTAGGTAACACCTATTATCATATTATATTTAAATATAGCATGTACGTGAAACCCGATATTTTTTTTTCTCGAATAAAGCAGATTTTTATATAATTTATAATGCACATGTTCTATTTGAGAAGTATATGTTATCTGGATGTGAGTTGATTGATACTGAAAATACCAGCCTGTCGAGCCAGAATATGAAGTTTGTTGGCGAGTGAGCGAAGCGAACGAGTCAAAAACTTCATATTCTGTCGAGCAGGTTGATATGTTTAGTATCAATCATATTCACATTCAGACTTTGATACGAGTTGTGCTTATGGGGTCAGCAGGTAGATATAGCATGATAAGTCAAATTACATTGTACGCATATTTGTTTTTGTTATATATACTGTCACTGACCCAAATAAAAAAAAAATTGTAGGCTACCCTGTCACATGTTACCTGCATCCGGAACTCCTCGCGCCTTTCCCCAAGTGAAAAAACAAGCTCGGATATGAATGTATTGGTATACGTTAAAATGCTGGTTATTCGGCCAGGGTTGTGAAGAGGAAGAGAAAATAGTTCTTTCCCCAAAACAATAAAAGTATTTTATAAAATAATTTCATATCAAATTTTATCTATATTATTGCCAAGTAAGCATTAAAAATATAAATTCGATAAATAAAATTAATAATAAAATTAGACATTGACCTTGTCCTCTAATATGTAAGAGCAGCATTGATGAAATATGGAAGTGATATCCAGTTAAAGGAGAAGCAGAAATGTTTATCAAGGCAAATTACTGTATAGCAATTTTGAATCCTTGATGACTAAATCCCACGTTTCTTGGATGACGGTCCTCCATTGTTATATCATGTGATTTCATAAGTCACGCCATGGGTACAAAGAATACTATTCATATCCGAGCTTGTTTTTCACTTGGGGAAAGGCACGAGGAGTTCCGGATGATGTTACCTGTTGAGATTTGGGATCCATTTCACTTCCTGTTGATATAGAATATCAAAAGAGGCAATCAAAGAATCATTGTATATTTTTATTATAAACGTCGATGGATTAATGTGATTTTTCTGCAGGATTAACACAATATCAATGCAATATCTTAAAATAAATAGTATAATAATAACTTTATTGTCATTAAACATATATAAACATGTCTGTGACAAATACAAACAATTCGGAGTTAGTGGAAGAGTTATGTCCCGTATCTAGCTCTTTCCCGTTAAGAATACATAAGGTGTACATCCGGGTCTCATTTCTGGACACTTTTTTTTAAATGGCTGCCGCCCTTTACAATACAATACAACAATACAAACATAGACTGACCTACTTCTATAAAATGAGGAATGGGTTGACTCCTGAATTCTTAAGTAACCTGGTCCCTCAAAACCTACGCTCCATTCATGACCACAATACTCGACACTCNCGTATTATCCCCCATTTCACTTCCTGTTGATATAAAATATCAAAAGGGGCAATCAAAGGATCATTGTATATTTTTATTATTTAATTCAAAATATAAACGTTGATGGATTAATGTGATTTCTCTGCAGGATTAACACAATATTAATGCAATATCTTAAAATACAAAGTGTATGTGTATTCGGCGCAATACTTTGGGGAAGGATCAGTGAACCTCACCTTTATCCCAGTTTTAAGCCTCATACACAAAAGCTTTATATTTGAAGACACTGCACTAATGTTGCTACACCAATTTATTACTTAGAAGGAATTGTCATTATTTCTGCACTGGTATGATTTTTTAGTGATATCTATGATTGAAATTAAGTCCATAATTAATGTATTTGATTAGAACTNCGCCTTCAAATCCACACTTAATCTTAGTAATAAAAAAAAGTCGTTTATTTATTATATAGGTTCTCGCTTAGGTCAAATTCATCATGCCAGACTAAGAATGGAATGTAGTGCTCTAAATTACCACTTATTTAGTAAAAATATTATCCAATCAGAAAATTGTGCTTGTGGGGTAAGGGAAACAACTCAACATTACCTTTTTCAGTGTCCCCGATATAACAATATCAGACAACGGTACTTGACTAATCTTAACCTTCCAATACCTACCTCACTAAACGTACTCATTTTCGGGTCTGACGAACTAACACTTCACCAAAACACAGAGATCTTCTTAGCAGTTCAAAGATATATTATCAATTCTAAACGCTTCACCCCTTGATTTGATTTGCACTCCTTCACTTTTTAGCAT